>JABSTQ010000562.1:0-27117 GCA_013358835.2 Ixodes persulcatus
TGCACTGGCTAAATTGCTCATCTACAGCGAGCAACTCATCGCAACTTTGAACTGGCTGACCAACTACACGCTGTATAAATATCCACAGAACCCTAACAGAAGTGCGTCACTACTAGCATCCAGTATTGCTGTGTGTGTTGTATTTGTATTTTGTATTTGTTTATTTAGTGTTCCCAATAATGGCAGAAGCCTTCCCATTGGTGCGCTTGTTAGTAGCAACACACCAACACGAACGAACGGCGAGAGTGGTGAACAGTGCCACTCTTGCCGCTCGCCACCGCGCCGATTGGTTTTCGGAGAACTTTGCAGTATTGGTCTCTGTGGTATTTGGTCATATATCGCACATGGACACAACCAGGGCGCTGTACCTACAATTCAACACTTGCAAGACTTGCGTGAATACACCCTGTAGGTGCTTGCACTTTCAGAGTCATTTTAATGTTGCAGAAATGATAGAATGGATGCTTGGGCGGGTTGCTGAACCGTATTCTACGGTGACAGCGCAGAGAAACAATCGCATTCCAGATACTTGGGAAGACAAGCACACGCGCTGAACTTAAAACTTTCGTGTATTCGACTACTTTGTTCTTCTCTTCAACGTCTGGATTGACTTTTCAGAACGTGATAAGGAGAAGAAATAGCACAAAATACAAAAAAAAGCGAAGAACAGCACAAAAAAAAGAAACGAAAAAAAAAAGAAATTAAAATAGGAAGCCTTTACAAGTCATCCCTCTCCCTCACTGCTATCCTTAAGATAGAAATTGGTGCTTTTTGGTCGACAGCGCTATAGAAGGACTACTTACACACTTGTTCTTCTGATGCTCTATTCTTTGCGCTTCCATTATTTCTCTTGTCAATGTGTCTCGACTCTTACCTATTACGGAACAAGTTTCAAAATTGCTACACAACCACAATCCGGACAGTGGGTTCCCAAATGCCCAGCAGCGACTCAGTGGGTGTTATAAGAATGCTCCTTTAAACGATGATTTAAACACCTGCCAGTCTGGTCTACATAAGTAGTGTGGTAAGGAGCATGTAGGCCAGACTGGCGGGTGTTTGAATGACCGTTTAAAGGAGCATTTTTATAATACCCATTGAGTTGTCGCTGGACATTTGGGAATCTACTGTCCGGATTGTGGTTGTGTAGCACACTTTGAAACTTGTTCCGTAATAGATAGGATTTGAGACCCACTGACAAGAGAAATAATGAAAGCGCAAAGAATAGAGCATCTGAAGGACAAGTGTGCAAGTAGTCCTATAGCGCTGTCGACCAAAGAGCTTCAATTTCTATCTTAAGGATAGCGTTACTGTATTAATGAACAAGTCTTCACCAAGAAAGTCGTAAACGTAGAAAAATGTTTGAACAGCAGTAGAGGCTTTATTACACGACGTTTCGGGAAGAGACTTCCCTTCTTCAAGTGTGCAGAAAATACAGTTGCAGAGCGTTTTTAGAGAGACCAAAGGAGAGGAGGAACATTGAGAAAAGCGAAAGAAAAAAGTCAGAAATATAATAGTACAAGTAAATACACTTACGCATAAAAAAACTACATTCCAACAAAACACACATATTTAAAAAAAAGTGGTAGTTTCAAGGGGAACACGGTCGCGGCACTCGTTAGCGAAACCAAGGAAATATATCACAGGCACCGGCCTCCGTCACGTTAGAGTCAGAGCTCCAGATCCAGAAAAAACATCAACATACAGGGGTCAAGTCGAGTGAGCCTAAGCCAGTATAACGCCGAAGGAAACGAAGGTCATAAATAAGCCCGAAGCGTGTGTAAACGGACACCAAAAATGTCACACGTGGGTGGCACCGCTCAACAGAATACCGAGAAATACTCCTTAAAACGCCGCCCAGCTCAATCTCCCCCCTCCCCACCCTCAAAAAAAAAAAGAGGAGAAGAGGGAAGTTAGCGGGCGACGTCCCCACATCCCAATGTTTCTAGCTCTCCCCTCAAAGAGCTTTAGCTCTCCCCCGCTCTCTTCTGCGATGGGGGAGGTGGTTTGCCTGTAGTATACTAAAAAATTAAAAACCTACAACAGCCTATATAAGTTTCCTTTTTAGATTTTCATACCAAGGGGGGTTAGGGTTTTAAATTTAGATATATAAAAGGACTCCTTATTTTTGCGTGTAATATCATTTTTGAAACTGCTTTCCACAATGATAATTTTTAGGTGCGTATGAATGTCGTGGTCGTCCGAGTTAAAGTGTGTAGCGACTGGTGTTTGTACTTTATTTACAATGTCAGACTTATGGCCATGAAATCGCTCTTTCATAGAATTTTTAGTTTCTCCTACGTATTGCTTCTCACACAGCGTGCAGTTAATAATATATATCACGTCAGGGGTTTTGCAGTCGATATGCTGTTTAATATTTACATAGAAATCTGATGCGTAGCTCGAAATTTTATCAGCGGTCAAAACGAACGGGCAAAGTTGGCAAGGAGTGTTGAGGCAAGGACCACAACCGCCGCATGAACTGGGTTTTTTTATATACGAGGGACATAACATCCTCCCAATATTCCGATGATTACGGAATGTGACAAATAGTGATTCGGGAAATATTTTTTTTAAGTTTATCGTCGGCATGTAGGATGTTTAAATGGCGTTTCAATATGGAATTCAGGCTTGATAGGTTCGAATAGTAGTTTATAACCAACGGCACCCTTGTTTCGTTGGAGTGAGGCCTTCGTTTCTTCAGAAAAAATTCTACGCAACCAAAGGAATTGGCTGTAAGGTATATTATTTGTTTTGACATTTTGGGTGGTAGCTATCATAGCGTAGAACCTGACTTTTGTCTGTAGGCTTTCTGTACAACTCCGTTACCAAATGGCTTCCCATCTTTTTAACGTTAACGTCGAGAAAGTTCATAGAGTCTGCTGAGTAATTACAAGTAAATTTAATTGTACGGTGACAACCGTTGATGTAACTTAGAAAAGAGAGGAGTGCATCTTTAGTGTCATTCCAAATGATAAATATATTGTCAATATGCCGAAGATATATGGCGGGAATCTTAGCGTAAGTCCACACAAAGGTCTCCTCAAACTTGCCCATAAAAATGTTAGCATAATTTGGAGACATTCTCGACCCCATGGCCGCGCCTTGAATTTGCAAATAATGCTCATCATCAAACATAAAGTTATTGCAGTCTAAAATTAATTCCAATAAGCGCAGAATACAGCTACTGTCTGCGAGAGACGGAGAGGAATTCCTCCACGGCTGCCAGTCCCTCATTATGTGGGATGAATAGTAAGGTTTTTCTTTTCGTTTTTTACTTTTTTCTTTAGCCATTTCCTTTTCTCTTCTCTTGTCTTTCGCTTTTTTTCTTGTATTTTGTGCTATTTCTTCTGCTTATCACGATCTGGAATGTCAACCTAGACGTTGAAGAGAAGAATGAAGTAGTCGAATACACAAGAGTTATGAGTTCAGCGCGTGTTCTTGTCTTTTTGAGTATCTGGTGTGTGATTGTTTCCCTGCGCTGTCACCATAGAATATGCAAAAATGAATAATGACATTGGCATATTTGTCGTGCGAAAGCCTGTCACACTTGTTCCGAACTCTGATCTCCAGGAGATCACAATACTATTGTTTCTGTTGTAGTGGCACGGCAGAGTCTATACCTGTTTTGCTCCAGTCTTTGTAAGGGGGACGCTGTAATCCGAGTCTACTCAATTATGCTGTACTAGATAGCACTATATTTGCAGAGCTACTCTTCTGTTTTTGTAGTTCCATCAAAATATATTTCAGCTTTTAAGTTACTTGTTATTTAGCATGTAAATTCACAAGCTTATCTAGATTGAAGGCAGCAAATATCTTGCCAGCACTCATGGTACGTCTTTGAAGTATATTGCCGTAACATAATTGACCCAACCTTTGATTTTTATTTGTCAGTGCCTCAAGCGAATTGTGCATGCTGGGATTGCTTTTGTTTGGTTGTTTCACATGATCTACAGCACATTTTTCACCTTTCTACTGAGTGCAGCCCTCGCCGAACAGAAGCTAGCATCGACTAGGCCAAGGTTCCAGTCCATGGCAGTCTGCAAAGGTTGTTGATGGTAAGCTGCCTTATAATACAGCTGTGTAAGAGCAGCTTGTCCTGGGTGACAATTTAAAATACATTTTTATGATTTAGAAAATGAAATTTGCATGGGCATACTTGCAATGTGAAACCTTACCAAGACTGTTCTGAACTTTTATCCTCTTGAGATTTCAATACAGCTGTTTGTGCTGCACACACACTGGCTACTTCGGCCAGGCAGAGACATGATACATATCAAGGTAGACAGGTGAGTATCAACTGCTCAGTGCTGTCCATGGTGACGTTCTCTCCTTATCAGACGACTTACCACACTTGGTTCGCAAGGCATTTGAAAAGGAGAGCAAGTCAGCTACTGCATGATGCTCCCAATACTGGGCAGTCAACGATTGCTTGTTCACCTTCGTATAGATCACGACTGTACTTCAAGCTTGGCAAAAGTGACACCTATCTGATTCAGCCTAGCAGTGGTTTGCTGAGCGGTATGTGTAGAGCTAGTTGACTTGTGTACAGACAGTGGCTGTGCAGTATAAAACAGACCCAATTGGGAACTTTAATGCAACCTTCTGTAGTCCCAGTGATGCTATGATTATGATTACACAAGGTTTTATGGCGCAAAGAAAAAAAAATAACGCAATGTAATCGGTTTTCTAGACTGCCTGTGCGACCTTCAAGCTTGTCTTTTTACGTTCTGCGCAGTGAAATGCCCTGTATAAGCAAAATTTAGGGAATCCTTGAGCTATATGCTGAAAGGAGTGAAAGCAGCAGTTCCGGCCGCATTCTCCCCTCTTCTGTATACTGTGCAACTGCAGACGGACGCGCACTTCGGATGCTTTAAACCCAAGGGCCCCACATAAAGCACACGGCTTAATAATTTAATTATTGTGAAGTGTTCTCGGATTTGGCTTTTAAATGTCATGCACATTGGGAGCACAATGGTGGTGTAAAGTACGCCGAAATCGTAATGGTGCACTTCAAGTAGGGTGACCAGACGTCCCGTTTTGGCCGGGACAGTCCCGTTTTTGAGGTCCGTTTCTGCCATCCCGTCTTTTTGTCCCAATGAAGAACCATGTCCCGTTTTTTGTCCCAATAAAGAACCATGCGAGTTAAAGCGAACCGCAACTATGTCTACTCGTTACAAGTATATTTTACAAAAATTAGCGTAGGTACTTAAAAAAAATTACCAAGAGAGTAAGATTTAGAACTGTTCTTGCTCACAAACACTTTTTCTCTCGCGAAGACGCGAGGGTAGAAATATTTTTTGAGCTACCGGATATAGCACATATGTGTGCTTGAACTTCACATATATATGTGGGAAGACTTCTACAACCGAGTCTTGCCGGATAAAGTCTTGCTTAGGAAACTTCGGTTGTCGGCAAAATACTCCCACACCAACGACGGACCCGAAGCAGGACCTTCCAAATGAGTGCATGCAACTGAACCGTGAGTGTGACTGTTCCCTAGGCCCTGGGGCATTAGTGCAATATGGTAACATTTTGAAATAAGAGCAGTTCTTTCATTAATTTTTTCCGACCAATCTATATCTTTAGTAGCCTTTCATTCACTGGCTGGGATGTCCCGTTTTCTACCTTGAGGAATAGGGTCACACTAACTTTAAGGTTATATTACACAGGGTATGTTCAGCGAAATGCGGGCCAAATTGTTTGTGCCAAAACTATACATCGCACAAAAAAGTCTTGTGTTGTTTTGGTCCTGAGCCAGGGGCCTATTTCGAAAAATTACTACAAAGCAATGTTGCTAGTAATGTGTATGTGGGCTGATTATTGTTTTTTTTTTCTTCCAATTACAGCATACATGGTGGGTATCTCCAAGGAGAAGGAGTGGATCCCCGCCCCTGCCCGTTTCGATCTGGATGAGCATCGTACCGGCGTGCGGTTGTGTATCACTACTGCGTGGTGCGCGTTAAAGACCTCAGGCTAGCGGTTGTACCGCGCTGGCTAAATTACTCATCTACAGCTGAGACAGCAGATGCCCACTGAGGCAAACTAACATCCGACTGTATAAACATACACACATTTTTTTTTTTGTGAAGGAGTGGGATTATGTAGAGAAGCTAGTGGGTTTTTCTATGGGTACGAAGCTGTCCGAAGGTCAGAATGGAAAAAGCACCACAAAGTTCCGCCTGGTCCCAAACAGCCACAATAATGAGCACGGAATTCAGAAGAATAGTAATACGAAGGACTTACGCAGGCAGCCACACTTTTTGAGCTCGCAATAACATTTGATTATGATCACAAATATTCCTGCTTTGCTCAAGGTCGCCTAGTTTACACACCATATTGGTGATCTTTAGCGCAGCAGGAATATTTTTTTATCAGAATTAAACGTCATTGCTAACCAAACAAATCTGGCTGTTTGTGTAAGTCCTTCGTGTTTTTATTCTTTTTACTTCTGTGTTCATTATTTCATTTTTGTTCTCATGATTTAGTCATTTGTGTTTTTGTTTCCTATGTGTTCATTATTTTTTTTTTTTAATTTTTATCAGGTTTTAGTTAAAGATATTATGCCCTCGTCATTTTCTAGTCCGGGAAACAGTGGTGACCTCCTCGTGTTCAAGGAGCAGTAATGACCTTTTCATCTTTTATTGCTTCCGGCGAACACCGGCGTCTGTGTGCGTGTGTGTGTGCGACTTGTTAATCACACGGGATGATTTGGCGACCGAACGGAAAAACAAGGCCAGCGAGGAGCGACTGGGGAACTTTGAACATCACACGGTGCAAGGAAGGACTTCTCTGACGAGGCTAGCAAGCAAGCCCTTGTCAAAACTGCTGTGCTCGACCGGAGAGTTCAATCAGGACTGTGACTGTGTGAGTGGGAATCAACGACTTAGGAACTTTCGTATAGTTTACAGCTTAATTGTTGCCTTCCGTTTGTTTTATTGTAATAGGTGTGTTTGTGCTATTACATTTGTAGTCTATTTTAATGGTTGTCCGTGCTATATTACAGTTTTGTTTCTTATCATTTTTCTTGAACGGGGGAAGTACTTGTTTAGAGTTTTGGCGCTTTTATGTATAAAACGTTTTTTGCAAACCATATTCTCGGTCTGCTCCCTCGACAACCAATCCCGCCAAAGGGCTGTGACTTTCCGACGTCGAATGATATGTTACAATGTTTCCTAACTAGCGTTCGCCTGCATTCTATCTTTGTGGAATACATATTTGTCAAAATGACATATTCCGATCCAGGCCAATAAAGATTGGTCAGTGGCCTATTCTGTAGATATATCTACGTAAACACACGTTTGGCAGTGCGGGATAGCAGTAAAATGTATATTTTGTGGATATTCATAGAAATGCATTATATGATCCCATGTCTGGACCTGGAAAGTATGGCACCTGCCCCATGGCAATAATTTTCATGTGATGCTAGAAGGAGCATCATATGAAAATTGCTTTATATGGGGTGGGTACCCTATTTGCAGGCCCAAACACTGTATCATATAAAGCAGTCTATATATGCTATATAAGGAATTGGGCAGATATGGGTATATAAGGAATTGGGCAGATATGACTGTATCCATCCAGATATGGCCTGATTATGCATATCGGGCCATATCTGCCCAATTCCTTATAGATCCATATCTGTATTTTTTAATATAAGTCCAGATATGACATTTTTGTAAGGGCAGTCGCTCACATTCAACAGACATCACGTGCTCGCCGATGAGCAACTCTCTGTCCTGATAGATGCATAATTCAATTCGGGCAGCACAAAACAACACGAACACAATGTCGAGGATGAAGGCGGTCGATCACATTCAAATGAATCCTCGCGGCCACCGATGAGCGGCTCTTTGTCGACACGCATTCAACAAACACAGCACAATAATTCCATGGACTCCGTCGAAATAAACAGCCGTTTTCTAAAAGTTGGGACGGATGTATTGGGGCCGTTCATTACGAAAAGCACGACCGCGACTGCAACGCACGACAAAACGGAAAGACTGAAACGCGCTTTTTGAAAACCGGGCGTACGTGGCCCCTACAAATAACCATTACTTCGCAAAGGACGAAGACTATGACCCCAGTGAGCCCATCAGCGCTCAGAGCAAGTCACGTGACAAATTTTCGTTAAAGCGTTTTTTTCCTACAGAGAGCGGTCACGTGTTTCACTCCACCCCTCTGATTCGCTATAAGCGGCCTTTGCACTATCTCGCAGTCACTCGACGACACAAAATAAGGTGTGGAGGATTATCAGAAGACGAGGTCAAAGGATGTTGAACAAAGCAGCTAATCTCCCTATACTGCTTAGTATGGACTCCTGCACTGCCCAGGGAGGGTGGCGAAATGGGACTCGGGAGGACTTGCTTTGCGTAGTAAAAACGCGAGCGTTTCAAACTGTCACTCATGCAAAAGCGTGCCTACTCAAGTGCGGACCGCGAGATCACAAAATAATTAAAAAAAAAAAATTGAACGCCGTCAAAGCACAGGTCAAAGCTAAGACGCTGACAGCATGAAACAAAAAACGCTGTTTGAAGAGTTTCGAAAAGAAAAAAAAAGCGTCGGGACTCTAGATGTTTTGGTATCACTATGCAGAAATAAGAATCGCGTACCCTAGTGGAGGTGTCATAAATCCGGCACTTTCGATTGCCGTGGGGCATTGTTTCTTCAGATCTACACAGAAATATAAAATCTCAGTGAAGGTGCTATAAGTAGTGAGAGGCCCAGTCAGGTGAGTTTGTGCTAACCGAAATGAGAGCGTCACAGTTTATTCAACGCTTCAGCGCAGGAGGTCTTTCTCGGGTTCAAAGCAGACTTGTACGTAGTTCAACTAGTCTACTCAAGTTACTGTAGCTTATTTACTTTATTGAGCAGTTTAGTAACTTTTAATTATATTTTCATTTCGGTAATTCGTAGTTTACTTTAATTACTTTTACTGAGTAACGTCGACTCAAATTACAAATTACTTTCGAATTTTAGTGGCTGTTTTGCCTATCAACAATCATTCCTGCACAAAAGAGATAGGATGTTAGAAGATCAGCTGATATTTGCAAAGAGGGGGAAGCATATTGCGTAGGAGGGGAAAGGGAAGAAGACGGTTTGGAGAGTCCGAACCCCCCCCCCCCTGCAACAACACTGCTATGAGGCACGCGGAGAAAAAAGACACGACGCAAGAGAGGCCAAATAACTGCGGGATGCGCGCCGAAGACTGGCGTTTATTTGTGTCCCGAAGCTCAAGGAGACTTGATCCATTTGAAAAAAAGGGCTGGTCCCCACTTCTCTCCAACGTAGAAGTTCTAGCCCACTACAGTGGTGCACACACTGAATCCTTACTCAAAAAAGGCAACAAAATGCAACACCTGCTCTGAAACTCATCTGGTGCTCCTGTAGTTTGTGCTGTACTCGAAGAATTGCGTGCTAAAGGGCAACGCCATGATTACCTTATTGCGTCGCCTTTCCTCCGAAAACTCAGAATATGCAGATCTTAAAAGATTCGAAGATCGTTCGAGAAACCTTGGTAATTCTCCAAACGTTTTTTTATAAAAAAAAATAATAAACAAGCAGTGTTGGGAAGTACTCTATGTACATGGTACTTCAAGAATATACTGTTTAGAAAACTTGTACTTTCCTTGAAGTAAATTTTCTGAACACGTACTTGTATTTTACGAGGAAAGTAAAACTCCCGAATTCAATGTACATTCCCCAAATTCGAAAACAAAAAATGGCGTATCGTCGTGTGAAAACACGCTGTTTTGAGACGTCATCTGGTCATTTCCCTGAGTGAAGTAATGGTGGCTGTTAAACGGATACGAATAAGTGTCTTATAAGTAGATTCTGTCGAATATCTCGTTAGCGAGTGTAAATCAACAACTCTGTGGTGACTTGACCTTCTGCAATATTTGCTGTCATTTCCGTAAAAACTGATGCACCTCCGATTACCCCTGGAGCAATGCATACCAGTTAAAACACTGTATACGGAATGAGAGGGCATCATGAAAGATTGTGTTAAAAGTGCTTGCACCTTACCTTGAAATATTTAGCATTTATATACGTTACTTCAAGTACATTCCACCCGGTGTACTTACCACTTTATTTAAAGTACATAACCTCTTATTTACTTTGTACTTTACTTCAAGTACTTTTTAGATGTATTTTACACAGCACTGTAAACAAGCAAACACTGTCTTAAAAATCAAGCTGAGACAGTGCTAAACCTCAAAGTAGAAATGACACATTGGCAGTACATCAATGACCAAACAAACAAGAAAGTACAAAACAATTAGGCACGCAGAAGCAGAACCAGCTATTAAAGCATTTCTGTGAAAAAAAAAAACAAGCCGATTCATACTTAGCTAGCACAATTTCGCCATCGAATCAAAACCACTGTACTTTATTTTTACCATAAAAAAATATAAAATTAACTTCAAAAGCAATTCGCTAGTTTTTTACGGTAATTAGTCATTCTTCACTTGCTTTCTATTTGAGTAATTTCTGCTCTACTCAAAATACTTTTGACGTCAATACTCAGTAACTTAACTTAGTTACTTTTTTAAGTAACTTGTACATGTCTGGTTAAAAGTAAGCAGATTTCGTTTTGCTTAATCTTGTTTCTTTTTTTGTGTGTGTGTATTATTTAACGTCATACATTAGGCGCTCAAAAATCGACATACCTCGCCGGCATAGCCGATTCGCCCAGACACTCAACCAAAAATGCCGTCGCGTACGTTATGTCAGGATGGCATCGGCGCGAACCATCCCGTTCTTCACAGATATAAGTTGATTCAAAATGGTCTCGGCACAACCTTCCCGATGTGGTTCAATATCGGCGCAATATTGTGTGCCACCTGTGTTGTATATTTACACGTTATCGTTCATTCTTTGCGCATACTCGACGTTTGTACCACCGTACATCAGCAATAGTTTCACCAAAGCAATAAAGATGAACGGCTTTGAAATCAAGGGTGTGTTTTATAGCACCACTATTTAGGCCCTATCACAGAGTGTGAATGAAGGGCATAAAATTCGCCATAAACCCTTTTTACACGATTGCAGATGTCATCGCTACAAATGGGGGTAAAAAGGGCGTGCAAGGGTTGTAAAACATGAAAACACCCTTTTTACACCCACCGATATTCAGAAATTGTGTGAAAAGGGTGTAAGAAGGGAATTTTTCTTAACTTACATCCTTTTTACGCATTTTTTACACCATTGTGGGTGTTACAATGTTTAGTGTGATAAAGTTCAGCTTTGAGAACCATTGTGCTCTAGCCATTTCATTTTGAAGCTCTTCAAATGTGGCAGTGAAAACAATCTGCGACGATCGCTTTGTTTGGAGCTCTCAGATCAATACATATCCTTATGCTACCGTCCTTCTTTCTGAATACAACAACTGGGGAGACCAACTACCGACGCAGTGATGGGTGCAATCACATTCATCTCCAAACGGCGATGGATCTCTTTTGAGACCACTTCACGGGCTGCAAAATGTAGTCGGCGAAGCTTTGCTGACGCACTCTACGAAAAAAGGGAGCGTAACTTGCCCCCTTAAGGGAGAAAATGATCTGACACAACCATTGGTCCCATAGGGGACCAACGGCAACGAGAGCAACCATTGCTCCCCTACCGTTAGTCCCTGAAAGTTGAGCCCCCAGGACTAACTTTTGCAGCCTTGCATTTAGGCCACTGGGACTAATCGTTGCGCCCTTACCTTGCTTATTACTAAATTGCGCCCTTTTACACCCGGGTGGCGCTAGTCAAAGACAAATTCTAAATTATTTAAAGATGTGGTATCGCTGGGGTAGATGTTTTCCACGCTCATTACATTCACATATGAACAACGCTTATTTCACATTTCTACACGTACTACAAATTTTAACATAGACAAGGAATTAGAACACAGATGAAAGACACACAGAACCCACATGCACAACACACACGTGACGACACACACGCGACGACACGCTATTTCAGTTACCACCCCAAAGCCTACCCATGCGCCATTTATACTGATCATAAGAAAGGAGTCGCATTGTCAGTGACCATCGCAACCATGAACGCTGTTACAAATATGGTGCTGCTTTCGCACCAGTATTGCTCTACAATATTGTTGCTAAACTTTCCAATGAGTGTATTTCTTACTAAGAAGTAACGGTACACATTTTAATTATTTGTGACAGTCTATAAAACAGCGTCCCCATAGGCTCGCAGCATCCATGATCTCGCTTCCCCGCACAGTCTGTCCTACCTTGCGCATGCGCATCTCCGTTGCAACCGCATCGTCTCTTGAGAAAAAAAAACGAAAACAACAACACATATATTGTAAAAAATACAAAATGAAAAGAAACCAGCATGAATCTTTCTGGTCTTTGGAAACGTTTTTACCACGTGCTACATGGCTATTTTCATAATTCTCATAAATCAAAAAGAAAACATAAACAATTTCAAAGCACGTTCAAAAGAATTTAAAGGGGAAGGACGCGAGGACGATGGTCAAAAGCCGCATGGCCAGTGCATCAACGACGGTGGGGCTTTAGTCAGCGCCGGCTTCCACGACTTGCTGGTACAGAGGCTGCGATCGTTATAAAGTCAGCTTCAACCCTTAAACATGCCCCCTCCTGCAATTTTCGGTGCTACGATTGCCTGTGGCTAGCTCCCCCTTCGTTCCGAAACAGTAAGTGCGTCACTAGCGCTGGCCATCGGCGCTGTAGCAGACGCCATAATCTTCAATCAAAATTAACTGTTGGGCTAGGTGGCTACACATTGTATAAAAATTCAAAAGCGCAAACACCAAGGAAAATAAGAGGGGACAGGACAGAGCGCTCTGTCCTGTCCCGTTTTCTTTTCCTTGGTGTTTACGCTTTTGAATTTTTATACAATTTTTATGTCATAATCTTCTCCGCGCGTCTTTTGCTCCCACGCTCTTGCTCTCGCGCGCCTTTCGCTGCTTTCTCTCCCGCGGTTTTGTTCCCGCGGCTGCTTTTTCTCATGCGCGACTTTCGGTTAGTCCCGGTCGAGTGCAGATACACTCTTAGAAAAAAGGTTCCCAAAAGGTTACAAAAAGGGTGGAACACGCAACGTTTACACCCTCACTCTGGTGAGGAAGTAAATGCCTTGCTTATTACCTCCTCGAGGGAGACAGATGCTAGCGCCCCCTATTTCAAATACGTTTTTAGGAGGCAAAGTTAGCCCCTACGTCACTTGGTCGTTCTCGCAGTTGTGCAACGGAGTTTGTGGGCTGCCGTCGGCTGCGTTCGTTTAACCTGCACGCCTGCACCGCTGCAGAAAAGTGTAGGGCTGTGTACTTTAAGTATATTCAGATAGGACTGGAAGTACACCGTCCTACACTTCTTTGCACCGCTCTAGGAGGCGCAGGTAAATCGAACGCACCTACTGTTTTGGCGCGGATTACGCTTTTAGGGTTAGTTTTTCCGGGTTCGGAAGACATAAAAAGGACCACGGTTTTGACGGTTGGACGTCGATTTTTTACGTGTTAATCATAGGGAGTTTTTGTGTTAATCATAACGAGAGCCGGCGGGTGGTAGAAGTTGAAGTGTGGAGCGAAACAACACTGCGGCAGTCTATCGCGGGCAAGATCCCGAATGTTGACTTTAGCTCGGTGCTTATTCAGGTATGTACTACCCTCGCTCATTATGTATTTTCGTAAAGTTATGCGGGTCTTTGTGGCTATCTTTTTCTATTGAGTAATGTTATACGAACTACGTCGTGCACCTCGACCGGCAACGGCTTTACGCGCGGCACGAATCTTCTTGGTTCTCGTATAAAACCAAATGTCAAAACGAGATTTTCCAATATGTGGCTTAGCGTGGTGGGTAACCCGTCTGCCTTATACGCAGAGGACCGGAGTTCAATCCCTGGTGTGGGCACACTTTTTTTTTCTTTTTTTTTCTAGTTTTTTTTTTTTTTTTTTTTTTTTTATCGACGCATTTGAAGATGTCTACATTTCGTTTTTACAATGAACACTGAAAAAAAACAAATTTTTTGGGCGAAATTTTGCTTAAAGGGACCATGAAACGATTCTGAAATCGAATTTCATACACCGCACGTCGTAAAAGGTGTGAAAATTAACACAAAAAAACAAAAATAGGGAGCCGAAAAAAAGTATTCGCTATAGAACTTTTAAAAGAAAACTGGACTCTTTTGCGCCTTCTTTCCTTCGAAAGCGCTCTGCCTTTTCACTGCGATGCATCCGCGAAATTGCTGCACGTCAGCCGAATCCACGTCGCCTATTGGGTAAGAGCCTACCTCACGAGTACCGCGATCGTAAACAATAAATAGCCGGCGAATGTTTCCTAAAAGTTTTGTTAAATAATATTCAGATCCACATTTTGTAGCATAATTAGAGATGTGACGAAAATTGCCAAATTTGATAATGCTGACAGCCAAGCGCCATCTATCGTGTGGTAAACGAAGCAGGGGTGGTGGGGCCGACGGGCAGACAGCGTTAGGCTCAGTAACTTGGCCGCGGCGACGATCAAGGAACGTTTATTGTTCTACGTGTTCTTCTCGCGCGTCCCGACTTCAAGCGGCAAGAAAAAAGTACTTGAAACAGACCACGACGAACAAAAACGCTGAATCCACAAACACCCGAGAAAAGCCACAACGGCCACGAATTCACCGATCCGCGACCAAGCGAGCTCGGTAGATAGGCCTAGCAGGCACTCCGAAGCTGGCACTTCGACTTTGGCGCAGCGTTGCTTCGACGGTACTTGGCCCAGACCGTCTGCCCACGACCGGCTGGCGTGCTGAATGAAATATGCCCGCGCGACCCTTGTGGACTCTTCCCGTATTTTGATCGCTGACCTCAATTTTAGATTAGGGGGTGAGGTCAATCTCTTCCCCTTGTTTTCCGCGGCAGTGTTGACGAACACTGTCGTCGAAAAGGGACTCTCGTCGATTCTATCTTCTTGTTTTGTGTGATATAGAGCTCAAATAAACGCCGTATGAATTACCTTCGTAACACGGTATGTACACTTTGTTATTAGTATGCCATTTTTATTCTGACAGACTGCACGTGACTGTCGAGCTATTACAGTTCGTGGGAGCTACGTGAAATGCCGGTCCAACCTTCCTTTGCCGAGTGTCGCGTCAGTATCGAGTTGCAATCGTAAAAGATCGGTCCCGAAGCGCTTACCAACAGCATGAATACAGCACTTCCATCAAACGCGCGCGTCCGCTCCGAGTGTGAAGAGGTATTTACGTGGCTCTTGCTGACACTCTCGTAGTTCAAAAGTATCTTTTTTAACGTCGGCTCGCTCCTGCATCTCCGAGGCCGCGAAAAACGCCACGGCCATTTGTCTCTACCAACGTCGGTTTGCAAACGACTGACACGGGCCGCCTTTTACCAACAATGACAGTTGGGTTGACTTCTGGAGTCTTCACCGGAAGACTCGTGCACTTCCCAACAGGCATACCGACGTATGTGACTAGTCCCATGCTGTTGCTGCAGCGCAACATATATCATTGAATTTCGCTCAGCTGCGATGTGTCCATGGCTATCGCGGCAATGAGAGGCGCCGATTCAGAGAATGCATCGGTGACATCAGCGCCATCAGCGCAGTAAAACCTACCGGCACACCGCCAACTCGCCGCCGCTAACTGCCGCTAACGCTCCCATTCTCTTACTGCCGAGATAACTTCCGGTTCCGGAAACAGGGTACGTCACGACCGTCAAAATTACGCCGCAGCTTGTTTTGCGATCAGTTGGAGAGAAAAAAAAAAGTCGATACTTCATTAATTTTTTGTGTAGAAGTTATAAAACCGAGACGAAAACGGATGCCCGTTCGGCATTCAGTGAATATTGACGGTTTAATGCGAAAACTATCTGGCAAAAGTAAAAAGGTCATTTCATGGTCCCTTTAACTTTCCGGAGGTGCATGGGGGACAGCAGGGTTGGGGTTGCCGGCTGGACGCCGCGAAGCGGCGTGTACGGGAGTGGCTAGGTGAGTTAATAGCTCTGTAATTAGCAGTGGCCCCCTGTCGCCGCAAAGCGGCGTGAACGCAGGCGGGGGGCTGGCTTAACACGCTACCCAGTGATACACGCGCCGTCCGAAAAGGGTGACCCAAATGGCGTGAGCTCTCCGCGTCGTGCCTATAGACATTTCCGGTCGAAGTGCACGACGTAGTGCGTATAGTTTTACTCTTTTCCACTTTGATGAGTGAAGTAAGTTTGAGGTACTACTTGAGCATGTGCCCGATATATCTTCCGCTCTCTTATCAACAGGCAAATGACAAAGAGTTCGAAACGTTTTTAGACCATTGTCCCGACACCGTGTTGCAAGGCAAATCACGCATGCAGCTGGTCACGAAGTCTGCAGTGACTGACATGGGCCGAGTTGTCATGGCAGCTGAAGTCATTTAAGGGTTGCCATCAATGAATGTTATTTGTTTCGTTCAAGGCTCGTAATTAAACGACTGCTTTTCACTTTCATGTAAGCACATAGATAAGTAGATAGGTTAATTACACACTTCGTCCTGAATTTTAAAGACTTCATGATTCGGCCACGAGCTCAGCCCGTGGCTGAGTCGGTTAACAAATCATTCCCATAGCCAGAAGTTTCAGCTGGAGCGAAGCCTTGCAATTTTTACTGGCAACCTTAGTTAACCATGATGTTTCCAAAACTGCCACTTGTAGATTATGATCTTGTGCGAAGAATATAATATGCTTTCTTTCTGTTTCTCAAAGTTCCGTGGTACCACCTTGGCCGCAAGGACAGTCGTGGCCAGAAAGTGTGGTTGCCCTGCAACAGTACACGCTCCCAAAGCTGCCCAAGGATATTTAATTTGCCGTGAGCCAGATCAAAGTCGGTGGACTCATTCCTTATAATGTGCGGCAAGGCATCCTTGAATGAATGTTTCATGACCTTTGCAAACACATCATGTGAGTATGCGAAAGAAAAAATGTAAAAAAGTTCTGACGAATCGCGACAGGGTTCATTTTGTTCAGACCACCAGGCGAGGCACGTAGCCTAGACCTCCTGGCTACGTGTCAGAGAGGCGTCGCATAGCTATACCGGCTGTACTCGCGTCTTGCCTTGACATGAACGACAGTGAATAATAAAGGGCCCCTCCAATCCTCATTTAACTTCTGCCTGTTTTGTTCTCTTTGCCTTCCTAGTGGTTCGGGAGGCTTGGGGAACAAAGACTAAACCACAAAATATAGTGTTTCTTCCGCCTTACTACACTGTCCGAGGTCAGTCTCAGGGCAAGTTTTTGAGCAGTCGAAAAATCTGGAGGGGCCTTTTAAGCGTGAGCTGCTTGTTTTCGAATGCACCTGAAGTGGATGGACACTTTTGTGACAAGACGCTAAGCGTTCATGTCTTTAGGCTTTTCTTGGTCCATGTTAAGGCGCAAGGAAGTACGCTTGGAAGTGATTGTTGGTTTGAGGTGCGCTGGCCCGTTCTGCCTGGTACTTCTCATTAGCGATAAAAATATTGCAAATTTCCTTGCAATTTGAATGAGACATGTGAAATGTAATAGTATGGCGCTCCCGCTGATGCTTTTGTTAGGCTTAGCTTTTCGTCTTTTTCAGAACTTTGAGCTCTTGCTCGGCTGTATATACAACGGCTTTAGCATTAGCATTCTTCTGCAATTGCGAAGATGAAAGTTCATTGTCAGTCACATCAGCTGCTGGCTTTGGCGTCGTCTTCCACGGCACTCTTCATACAAACGCCTTTTGCCTTCTCCTCTCCACACCTTCGGTCAAACAGCTTACGGTTTCATTTTTCTGTCTCTTCAGGCTAAAAACGTTTAGCATTAATATAATTTTGGAAATTGCTCCCCCTGGCCTCGGCCATGGTGCACATTTCTGATGAGACCAACTTTATCATGTATGCGGGTGTGTTTTTATTTTATTGTGGTCGCCGTGGCAACTCATGTCTCGCGTTGCTCCGAAATTCGGACCGACTCGGAACGTGTCATTTTTGAGCCTCATGGATCCGTCATCGGTATGGCACTATCTCTCACTAATATCAGCGTCTCTGGCTTTCTAGGCGTAATCAGCTCCTCAAAAATCCTCATTGACTCTATTCCCTTAGTATTTCACCTTATACTTTTGTCTTCTCATTTCAGCTATACTGGGAAGTACTGCAGCGAAGCTGCTCGCCAGCTTGTATGGCACCGCAAGCAGCTCAAGCACCAAGCCTCTTTTGGGATTGGTTATGTAAGTCAGTCGGCAAATCTTCCATTCATAAAGTGTATGGGAGAAGCGAAAGAAATCTAGAATTTCAGTCAAGTTGATTCAAGAAGTTTGAGTGATGAAGTGACGGTCAAAAGGTGCAAGTAAAGGGGTAACTGGTTGTGAGTTCGTTTCACATGCACTGGCACCGTTCGAGTTCTATCCCAGAATGCATCGCACTCGCGGAGTGTCGCACGGAGAACTGGCCTCACACAAACTTGCCAAATAATGCACCGAGTGAAAAAACTAATGCTGCCGCCATCTATGTTGCTGAAACAGTACCGACTTTAAACTGAAACAAGCGCCTTTCTGTTCGACGTGATGGGTGGGAATAAGAGGGTGCAGTCACTACCAACGTTCATCTATAAACGTTGATCCTTGCAACCTGTACTTTTTATTTGCGGTGACTTCAAGCAACTCGGCTGTCATAGAGACAAAGCTCCCCCAGCAGGTTTCTGCTGGAAGAGCTTTGTTGACAAATGTTCAATTTTTCACCCGCATACGGATGGTGAAAAAGATCTCGGGAGCCGCTGGTGCGTTCGTTCTGTGCATTTCTTTACGCACTGGTATAATTCAGCGTTTGTACGGCAACAGAGCGACTAAAAAGTTGCAAATAAAGCACGGGTTGTCGATTGCTTTTTTAATAAAATAGCTTACTGTCACAATTCTAGCTCTCGTTTAATTTTATTGCCCGAGGAATACGATTTATATCATAAAATCTACTTTTTTTCCTTTCGGTTCCGCTGTACGGATAATACATTGTAGCAGACGAACCCCCATTGTCTGCTTCCACTCCTCGCCGGAGCGAGTCAGGGAAAATGAGCCGGAAATGCCATGGGGTGCCCTGAGCAAAGACTTGAGGACTCGGGGGTAGGAGAATAGGCAATATATTCTGCTTAGAGCGGAGCACGGGATCTGCTCACTCGATTTAGAGTGCGCTACCCGATGCAAAGGGAACAGCCGACGAATTCGGTCCAAGCCTTGGATTGAGGGCACAACACTAGGCTAGATTCAGTTAGAGCCACTAGATTTAGTAACACGATTTGAAAACCCCGAGACTGCAGGTAACGACACGGACTCAAATGTCTCAATGTGTGTGTCGTTACCTACACTCTTGTTTTTTTTTTGTTTTTTAATCATGTTTAATATACACCGGCTCGTTTGCGCCCTTACATTTATTTCATAAGTAACAAATGCAAAAGCCACAGACCCAAATACAAATCAAGTCTTAAGCCGAAAGTATACAAAAGTGCGCATCTGGTGGCAATGCTGCCATTTGGTTATTGAAGTGTGTGGTTGAGTGTCGGGTTTTCAATGTGTTTCTGGAAGTGACCTCTCACTGATGATGTCGGCGGCAAGAAAGTGCTTGCTTAATCCGGACTGGACGAACCCGAATATTTTGGAATAAGCAAGTTGGATTAAGCCCATGCAAAATGATCCTCACAGTGCTCAACGCTCAATGCCTTATGTTTTAATGGTCTTATATATTAAACCATCCCTACAGTGGTGAGAGAATTTAACCTGAAATTGTCAGGCAAAACCTGGAAATGTCCGAAAATTTTATAATAATAATAATTTGCAAGACACTCTGCATTAACACTGCTGGACAAGGGGGGGAGGGGCGAGTCCAAACACCACCTTTGCCCGTTTCAAACTGGATGAGCATCGTACCAATGTGCGGTCGTGTATCACTTCTGCGTGGTGCACGTTAAATACCCCAGGCTAGTGGTTGTACTGCACTGGCTAAATTGCTCATCTACAGCTGGGAGACTCGTCGGAACTTTGAAATGGCTGTATGAATATCCACACAACCCCCAATTATTGGGGGGGGGGGGGGGGGGGTTGGCTGGCTGGCTGGCTGGCTGCGTTTTTTGCATTGCAGTGTGTATTTTAATAAGCACTTTCATTTTAATTCAGGAATGGGGACGTTAGGAATAACCAATGTGAATCTCCACCAGCCCTTCCAGGAAAGGTTGAGGGCCTCTATTGATGGTAGCCAAATCATTTAGAATTCATATCTGCAGGATTCTTGGCAGCGAGCCCTGCGGAACAAAACCTAGCATCAAAGGAGGAAGCTGGCTTCGAACGGAATTGTGCTCAAAAGTCGTCAGAAGTTCACTCCCAAGAGAATCGTCTGCGGGGTTTCATGGTGCACGAGTGTGCGAGTTGCACGGGATATCATTGTGAGCCCAATTTCTCTCTCCTCTCTGTCCTCCACTTCTCTCCTCTCCAGCGCCTTCGTCGCCACACCCACTGGCCAGACTCTTCCAATATACGGCTTTGCATCTATGCTGGAATGGATGTTCTCGCTCGCCTCATATCTTGACAACTGCTTTTTCATTTTATTTCCCAGGTCTTCAGTGCCTTGCTTTCCTTGTGGGCGTGCCACAGTTGCTGAAGGAGAACCACTACTCATTGTTAAAAGAGGATTGAGTAATTTTCTTATTTATAAAAGAATGCTTATCATCTTAAACACTGATATAACAAATATCACACCTATTCTGCATAAGCAATCAGATATTGAATATCTTTACAAAAACCCGAGTTATGGGAGATTGGTCTTATTTGATTAGGTCATTTGTTACGAGTCGTTAGAAACAATTATTCAAAAATTACCAGTTTTTAATGCAACTGCATTCTCAGTGGTGTAATTTGTGTGGTGATGCTATTTCAGATCTCACCTGAGAGAGTTATGTTACTAAAAAACGATTGTAATTATTGTGTAAAAGACATTCTTTCTCGTTATTCAAGAAAGTAATTAATCAGAAATAACTCTTAAGTTGTAAGATTATACAAATGATATCATTGCATAGCTCAAATCTTTCGAAATAAAATGGCACCATACATGTTATTATTGTCCAAGACAAACTTCAGAAAACGCCTGTAAGGAATCGGTACCTGGGAAAAAAAATGTGAAGAGAAAAAAAAAACTTGAAGTATGTGTATTCCTACTGAATGTGCATAGAAAATGAAGACGTCGTACTGTAAAATACCGGAGGAGCACGCACCCAACGTTCACTGAAAACTGGGATCATCTAGACATGGGCGCTTGTCTGGTCAAATCAGGCGCTTAACATGCAATTTCCAGAATTCCAAAGTTTGGAAAATGTTAACAGAGGGCGCTTGAACAAAGTGGGCGCTTCCGCGGTATTATACGGTATGTTTTTTGTTGTTCGGATGTCCAGTCAAGCACGATCTTGGAGGCTATGCTTCAACAGCTGTGAAACGGGAAACTAAAACTAGGGAAGGTGCATCTCCTTTCCAAGAGTAGGTCAGAGCATGAAATGCTTAACAGGCGTTAGGTAACCGCACACTGTTCAGTGCAGAGCACTCTGCTTCTCATCCTTGTCCACATTGCTTTGTCATTGTCATCAAATCATCTGAAAAAATGTAAAATCGGCCATTAATTTTTTTTTTTTTTTACGGTGGCCTTAAATACGGTACTTCTACACTACCGAGACTGAGATCTGTTCGTTGTTGCAGTGAAGTGAACAAAGTGACCTCAGCATCAAATTAGCGGAGAGAAACAGCTCCCTGTATTGTTAATAGATGAGTTGACATCTTTTCAAGTGCCCCGGGGCGTGCCCGAGGAATGGTGGGAACGGTGTTCCGTCGTCTCCATCTCCTGGATCACCTCGCCCTGCACGTCCTCTTTATTTCGTTGTTTAGCATTAATTACACATTTATTAGAGCGCAGCTTTTAGGCGCCCGTTTCCGGCTTGAGCGGCGTCGGCGTCGGTGTCGCCGTCGGCGTTGCCGTCGGCGTCGGCGTAACCGCGTGGTGCGTTATGGGTAAATTTCCCCGCTAAATCTAGCAGAAAATTTCCCCGCTAGATCTAGCGTAAAAATTTCCCTGCTAAATTTAGCGGAAAATTTCCCCGCTAAATCTAGCGGAAAATTTTTCCCGCTAAATCTAGCGGAAAAATTTCCCTGCTAAATCTTGCGGAAAAATTTCCCCGCTAAATCAAGCGGAAAAATTCCCCGCTAAATCTAGCGGAAACGTTTGCCCGCTGCATCTAGCGGAAAAATTTCCGCGCTAGATTTAGCGGAAAATTTTCCCCGCTAAATCTAGAGGAACAGTTTCCCCGCTAAATCTAGCGGAAAAATTTTTCTGGGGGGTCACGTCACCCCCTAGGTCACATGACACGCCCCAGGTCACGGGAACCTCTCCCCGAGGTCACGTGGGGGGTCACGTGACTCCCCAAGGTCACGTGACCCCTCCCTCAGGTCACGTGACCCCACTCCCCCCCGAGAACTCGTGACTCCCCCCCCCGAAAAAACACGTGACCCTCAGTACCCTTCCCTCCTCTTCCTCAAGAGCTGCGTTCTAATTCGGCGTTACAGGGAGTTTTGTAAACGGCTTTCACTTTTTTAATTTATTCTATTGTATTTTTGTTGTTTATTAGAGTACTTATTTCATTCTGCGTGCTGTATTTCATGTGTGAAATTTGTTTTTTCCTGTATATTTCGTTACAGATGCGGGTGCCGGCGTGCGCCAATCTGCTTATTTCACTGCTCCTGAGGAGAGCACCACTGTCGTCACCAAGCTCTATCTCGATATTAGCTCGTTTATTTGATTGTCATGCAGTTGCGAGGGAGCTGTTTCGGACACCAGGATATCATCGCTTCGAACAAAGAAACGAAGTAGTAAACACGAAGCAAAGTATGAGGGTACTTCGATATAGCCTTTCGCATTTGTGCGTGCTGTGTAAAATGTGAGCATAGGACATCGAGTACCATGTGCTTACTCATGATACAAGACTCTGATTCGTCATGAATACTTTGCCTTTTGAAGGCCTGTGAAGCCGTTATCGCGCTCCGCATACGCAACGCTTGTCAACAAGTGCCCGCGGAGCATTGTAACCTTTGGTCGGCGAGTGCCGGCGGTTCATTGTCACGGGGCTCTGACTCCGTCCCATGCACAGTATAGAAGATATTACTGTTTACGAAAATAAGTCTCCGTGTGCTCAATCAGAGTCCACCCAGCATGCCATCGCAACTGCAGCGAGCCAGAAAATGCTCCCGCAAACTTCACTATAGCTGTAGCGACAATTGTTTACTATCGCTGCATTCCGTATCTACTCGAGTAATAACCGCACTATTTATGAACATGGCTCTTGCGTCTGCTTTACCGCAGAGCACATGTGTCGTGCACCTTGAGCAAGCAAATGGTACTCGATACCCTAAGCTCACATTTCACACAGCGAGCACGAACGGCCAAATACAAGCACATCTTCGCTTGATTGCTACTCCGTTTCTCTGCTTATTGTGAAAACATATGCTCTGACGTTCGACTTTACCTGCATGCAGTTGCTCTCCCTTTCAACTGCATGCAGGTTATGCAAATGAGCTAATAGCGGGATAGTGCTTGGTGACAACAGCAACTCATCTCGGGAACGGCAAAAAAAGCAGCTTGGCGTCTGTCGATGCCCGTCTCAAAAACAACAAAATATACACAAAAGAAGGAATTACACACAGAAACTACAGCACGCAGAATGGAACATGAACTCATACCATCAGGAAAATGCGCTTGAATCGATAAAGACGAGGTAATTAATAAAAACGCACTTGAATCGATAAAACCAAGGTAATTAACACTAAAGGATGAAAATTAAGCGGACGATCACGGCAAAGTAAGGTGATTCATACGGAAAGCAGCTGGGAGACTGAGCCGACGGAACACCGTCACTAACTCCTCGGGCGGGCACCGGGGCTCTTGGGAGAAAGAGCAACTTGTCTATTGTAGATGTAGCCAACCTCTTGAGGTTTAGAAGTATTCGGAAATCGTCAGACCTTCCTGAGGTAACTCAGTGCTTAAAGTCTCCCGTAAGTGTGTGTGTGTGTGGGGGGGGGGGGGGGATCCATACAAGAAAGGGGGGGGGGGGGGGGGCGGGATTTTGACGACATGTACTAGGTGCACACAAAATAAGCCCCATTGCTGACTCTGCCTACGCTGTACCTGCAACCCTCGAATTGCTAATCCCCAAATGTGACATCCCCGAAAACAAGCTATTTTATTGCAAGATATGATTTTGCTTTCACTAATGCTGGGGCTGTGGAGGAGGGTCTCAGACCATCCGTTAAAATGAGTGAGGAGTCCGAGACCCCCTGAGATCCCCCAGACTTTAAGCCCTGCTGAGGTTTGAATTGACAAAATTAGAAGTTCCTGAGGGTTTCTGAAAGTCTGAGTTAGACAGTTTCAAACTTTCGGTAAGCTAAAATTTGAAAATTGAAAAGGTCATTTTTTTTTTATCTGCGAGTTGTAAAAAAAAAATATATTTCTTTTAAGTCAGTTACTCTTCAAACCCATGGGTGAGAACTAACTAGCTGAACTGTATCAAAGAAAGCTTTCATGGATTCGAATTTTTGGGCATATCTTTATACACATTAATTTCAAGGCTAGTATGTGAGATATGTTTAGTAGTCTTCATTTTTGGGATCTAGTGGTACAGCGCTGCTCAAGAAAGAGCTGGCAAATCATCACTGCTATCGGCTGGCGTCTGCTGACTAGATAGCTTAATGTCTTGGCTTACTTCTTGGAACTTTCACTTGTTCATGTGAATGTCATGATCACACTTCCACTTCAGTTACTTTTACCACACATTGTTGTCAAAACGGCATCGTAGAAACGTCCCCCCCCCCAAATCCAACCCTTATTGGACGTTGTCCCTCAGCTGGCTCCATATGTGTTATTTTCATGTCCCCACAGTCATAAAAACCAGTGTGCCATTATAATCTTTTACATGCTTCCCTCTTTGTGCATTTGGTTTCAGGCTTGTGATCCGGTGTATCCTGTGGCAGTGACCACCAGCCTTGCCACGCCAACAGACGGGGCAAGCCATGTCCAGCTTGGGACCACGAAAGTCGACACAGACTCCCCTGCTGAGGCTGTTTTAGTTGCATTTTGTCTGTATTTTGTTTTTAAAGTACGAACAGAGGTTCTGCCGCACATTTACTGCGATCGAGTACCTTCTCGGTTTGAGTCACTCGCATTTGGGTGTTATGTTCACCAGATTGCTCTCGGACCTAGAAAAAATGAAGAAGTAATCTATTTTTTTTAAGCCAAGTTCAGATTTACAGCGCAGTCAACTCTTGAACGGAACATGCAAATGTATAGCTGGCAATCACGTGATCCCCAGCACAGATTCAATGGATGCCAAAGGTAATGCATGCTGCATGTCGTCAGCTGCTGCGCAGCCCTTTCGCTTTTCACACGCCGAATAACGTTGGCATGGCCACTGCAAATAGTTTTTCAATGTTCGCCTAGCGAAAAGGCTGTGCTGTAGCAGATGATACTGACAGTTTTTGCCGCTCAGAGCGCATGCCACACATCCGCGTGTTCCCTTTAAGGGGGAATTCTAGTCTTTAACGTTTTGTTTTTCTATTTCTCATTTTTCATACTGGTATTTAGTCAACTGACGTATGTTTCAGTGCTGAATTCAAATATGCAATTAGTTTTCAAATAACTTTAGTAGATCCTGAGTTATCAATCAATTTGTAAATTTAATTAGGTCCTCCTTACGGGCCGATTGCATCCAAGACATGTTTTTGGTGGTGATGCTTTTTTAAGCCTGATATATTGATATTACATTGCTAAAAGCATTTGCAATCGGGTTGCGCAAAACGGGAGGATATATCTTTTTGAGACTAATTAATTAAAATTATTGTATGACATACAAAGTAACAAAAATAGCATAACCACACGAACCATGTATTGGTGAATGCAATTCTATAAAAATTTCCTAGATACTGTAAACAAATCAGTTTTTGCGAATACCTAAATTTCGCGAATCGCCTACAATTCGCGAAAGTTAGGTCCCGTGAAAAATTCCGGTAAAATGTAAACACACTGGAATTTATATTGAAATGCCACCGCGTTGCGAAAATCAGAACCCGTGAATTATTCCAAACTTTAGCTTTGACCTAAATTGCGAAATATTGAGCGCATAAAAAATACGTCGTTTACATTATTCTGAAGATTTTTACGCTAATGACCCGTGAGGAGGACCTGATTCAAATTACAAATGTATTGATAACTTAGGATCTAGTAAAGCAATCTGCAAACTAATTGCATATTTGAAATTTTAACTGAGAAATACGCCAGTATACTAAATTTCAGGACGATAAATGAAAAAAATAAAAAAACAATGTTAAATACCATCATTCCCCTTAAGAGTAGGCTGTTCTGAATATCTGAATACTTGTCTGCTGAGCGTTACATGAGTAGAGTGTTTTTGCGGTAATCTTTTTGTCGTGTGCTCTGAACCTCAGTGTTTGGGAAGCTTCCAGTCGGCAGGCTCTAACAGATCGTATCATCAGTGTTAAAGGATCCCTTTCCCTTAAAGGAACACAAACAGTAAGCATGTTCTACTGCCTAGATAGGACAAGTATGTCTTAAAATGTTTTTTTCTAAAAAAATTGTGCAATATATACACGGCAAAAGTTTTTGAAACCCAAAATAACCTTAGTCATTCATTTTACACATAGGTGTAAATATTGCACAATTTTTTTTAAGTGGAACATTAGTTTGAGACTTCCTTCTTTAATACATGCAGTAAAACCGTTGGCTGTCGGTTTCCCTACAAAACCAGTGTGGAGGTTTTTTTTTTTTTTTCAAGCGGTGTCGCTCAAGTTATCTTTAATGTCATCTGGACTGATCCATACAGCTGGCATATCTAGTCCGTTGCCCGTTTTATTACGAGATTCGGCAATACACTTTTGTCATTTTTATTTTTCTATACATTCAGCAGTTTACCTTGTACAGGTACTCACGTTTTCATAGTTTGTCAGTCTAGTTCGAGGATACAGAATTTTATGGTTCATGTTAGAGTTCTGGGCAGTGATATTTTGTGCTCTCTGTGTATTTATTTACGCAATAGTCTAGCCATTTTCACCAAAGGCTGGGTGTATCACACATGCTCACATTT
>JABSTQ010000563.1:0-29964 GCA_013358835.2 Ixodes persulcatus
GCGCGATACGAGAGCGCAAGACCAGTTGAGCCCTAATACGAGAGCGCATGACCAGTTTAGCGCGCGATACGAGAGCGCAAGACCAGTTGAGCCCTAATACGAGAGCGCATGACCAGTTTAGCGCGCGACCCGAGTGCGCATGACCAGTGAGCGCTTGACATGAGAGCGCGAGACCAGAGTAACGAGCGACACGAAAGCGCAAGACCAGTTGAGCGCGCGACACGAGAGCGCGAGACCAGTTGAGTGTGCGATACGAGAGCGCAAGGCCAGTTGAGCGCGCGACACGAGAGCGCGAGACCAGTTGAGCGCGCAATACGAGAGCGCATGACCAGTTCAGCACGCGACGCGAGAGCGCATGACAAGTTGAGCGCGCGGCACGAGGGCGCACCCCATTTGAGCGAACACCGCAAAATGCGTGATGTACCTGCGAATCCACAGAAAGAACAAAATTAATTCTGCGATTTTTTTGCATTGAAGCATTGGTGATGTTTGATTGATTGAATATGCCTTCAAAAATAGTAATAGAACGGGTACGACTCTTTCTGACCAAATGTTTACTTACATCGGAAAGAAAATGGGGCAGGGGAGTGCGCTGGGGCATATAGCTACTGGGTACCCGAAGGAAAAATCCATCAATGTAACGCTGTCTGGCCGTCGATCTTTTCTAGTGGACACCTGTCTGTGCCTGATTGTACGTCAAGCACGTCTGATTGGCCAACAAGTTACTCTGACCGACAGTCAAACTCCAGTCAGACTCCGCTTGTCGGCTTTCTGATGGTTTCCTGGTGGCAGTCGGCCGCCGCGAAATGCCGTCAAGATTTCTTGGTGGCGATTCTGATTGGACATCGATTGTCTCTGACTGTACGTCAAAACGCTTTGACGTGCAGACAGACGTACGGTCTATAGACGTAAAGTTCGTTTGAATACCAATATTTCGTCAAATCTATGAATACGAAAAATAATCTATGCACGAGAAAACGATTTCGGGACGTGAAACCATAAAACCGCTGATGTTAGAGATATGACACACAACCCGACCGACAACACTGATCAGAAGCCCGCCGAACGCCGAACTGGCCGAACGCGCCACTTACTCCTTTACTTTCGCTTCGCCCGGCTTCGCCGAGCTTCCATGAATGATCGCTCTCGACTCGTTTTGTTTGCCCGCTTGCTCTAACCTGTCGATCCTGCCCGAGCTCTACAACGTCTTACGTTTTAGTAGAATTTCTCCTCGAAAAGACCCAGTGTTTCGGGAGTTCCGACTATGTAAGGAAGTTTAGCGGTGTAGTTGAAGACGACAAGGTGTACCAGCTCTACTGGGCCGGAGACGCGCGAACAAAAGGAGGGTTCTACGACGCGAAAGTACTCTACATGGCAGGTGAGTAGAACTGAAGTACGGCGATTGATGCTGAAGGCTTAACTGCATATGGAGCCGAAGCATTCCTTAGAGGCTGTGTCTACAGTGCCATCCGACGGTCCACTCGCTCCTACAAGTGCCGTCCGAAAGAGAGTCAGACGGCGCGTGTATCACTGGTGGGGTACCGTCCGACGGCACTCTTGCAGAGCGTTCGAGTGCCGTCCGACGGTACTCTGCTCACGCGTTCAAGTGCCGCCCGAAAGTCTCGTATAAAACGAGTTCTGAAAATGACTTTTTTGAAGCTGCAGTGTAGCTTAGTGGTAAGACGTCTGCCTCATGAGCTAGCGGTCCCGGGTTCAATCCCCCGTGCGGGGTTGCTTTTTTTTTTGAATCTTTTGAGCATTTTGTTTTGTCGACGCATTTGGCGATATTTACATTTATTTTTTACGATTAACATTGGGAAAACCAAATGTTGTCGACGAAATTTCGCTGAATAAAATGGTCAGACGTCACTGATGGACCATCAGGGCACGTTCCACCAGGGCTGCTGACTGGCAGTCAGCGTCCCAAATTACGTACCTTGATGGAATTTTCAATAGGGTATGTTTGCAGTTCAGGGGATCAGCGAGTCTAATATTTCTTCCAGTGCTGCGTTGCGCCTCTCGGATGTACTATAAATAGTTTACTTTTTGCTTCATTTGGTCTATTCTTGAGAGGCGTTTGGGCTCCGATCTACTTGGTGGCTATTTAGACGTCCCTCGCATAATTTTAAATGGTATTCCGTCTTCCTTGTCCTTAATTATAAAAGCTCACCGCTAAACAAATATCAGTAAAAAACTCATATAAGGAAATCTCAGCGCAAAGTTATCGGATACAGATCTTTCCAGTAGCCTATTGACTGATACCGGAAAACCTTCCCTGCAAATCTGTGATATACAAAAGTTAAAAATTCATGAATATATATTATCTGCAATTTTTTTCGGCAAAAATGCACGCTACAAATATGCATTTGTTTCTGATGTAAGTTTTTTGTAATATTTCTTGGTTTGTCTCATGCGAACATTTGGTCGACTCATTTCTCATTGTCATTGCTGAATTCCGCGGCACAAACTGCTGTCAATTTTACATATAACACGCAATGCGCGAACAAGTGGTCGGTCCGAGCGGGCCACTCGCGCTGGTCTGGTTGTGCGCTCCCATGACATGCGCACTCTAAGGAAACAGGGGCTAATAGGGAGTTTTCGTAGATCGTTTTCACCGTCCCGCAACGCTCTCCGCAACCCGCTACAATACCCAGAACTCTACCGTAAAGTTCATCGGCGCGCAGGCGCAGTAGTGGCTTCTTCGTTGCTTAGGGCTTAGCGGAGGGGGAAACGCGGTCTACGAAAACTCCCTAATGTCGCTCCGCTGGCGAGTCGCGCGCGTTAACGTCGCAGCACTCTCGAGTCGCGCGCGCTAACGTCGCAGCGCTCTTGAGTTGTGCTTGCTAAAGTCGCCGCGCTCTCCAGTCGCGCGCTCTAGTGTCGCGGCGCTAGTGTCGTGCGCGCTAACGTCGTGGCGCTCTACTGTCGGCGCTCTAATGGCGGCGCTCTTGTGTCGTGCGCTGTAGTGTTGTACAGCCCTAGAACTTCGCAGGCCAAGGACCTTGACAGAGTGGAATGGCCCGCAATTGTTTGTCAAAGTCCGCTTGTGTCATTCGTGGGGGCCTAGAGCATGCTCATCCCATGGGTCCGGGCATCCCTGTTGGAAAACCCCAAAATAAACGGCGTATTATGGATATTGGTAAGCAATATATTTTTATTGTTTTACAATACAATATGAACAGTGTATTGGAAAACTTTAAATTTATTATATCGTAATCCAATAACGGCTTGTTATGAGATTACAATATACATTACATTTATTGTATTACAATAACGGGTTCCATATCCACAATACGCTAACAGTATTGGAATCCCACATCATATAAACCGTTATTGGTTCCCCATGTGTCATAAAGGGATCCAATAAGGGTTTACGATTCCAGTGTACTTAGCATATTATGGATATTGGAGTCTAATATCTTATATCGTCTGCCAATAAAATTATATACGAGTTGAAATATAACGTTCAGAACGACGCCTACCTTGTATGCATTTCTGATTGATGAATAAAAATGTTTCGGTTGTCAAATTATGAATAAAGAAGCAAAACAGTGGTCTCATCCACATTAAATATTAATCAATCAATCAATCACATTTTTTTATGCTCCAGAAATTATGGAGGGGAGCCTAGGCAAAAAGCTGTTCAAGAGCAGCTTGACTGGGCTCAGGCTCCCGCGTTTACAGGCAGCAGCATTCAATAGAGAAACAAAAAATGAATACACAGTACGCGCACGTATAGATACATGAAAATAAATATTACAATTCATTTAAAAAGCTGAAAATGCAACAAAAAACAACTAAATATAATACTACAAGATGTTTTTCTTGCTAGCCGAGTATATATTTATGTTCTTGGTGAGACATGTATTTAACAAAGTTAAAAGAATATGGCGCAGGGATTGCATATGATATTCTGTACGTGACCGAGGGATAGCCCAAAACTCTGTACAACGTGTGCTGACGATGCTGAGGTTTTCAGTTAATTGCGAAATACGATATAAAAATTCAAAAACTGATGCCGGTGCAAAACGAATGGAACACATCAGGCGGTATTCATACAAATGCTTAATAGGAAGGAAATTATACTTAGTAAACAGAGGTTCAGTGTGATCAAAATAATGTACTTCCACAATGTGTCGTAGGACCTTTTTCTGGAGCAAAACTAATTTATTTATATTTGTGTTATTTGTAGTAGCCAGATGAGATGACAGTACTTCAAATGACACTGAAATAATGCGCGAAATCTATTTAACTTAACATGAAGTGGCAAAATACCACGACAACGAGCAAATACACCGTCAATACGAGGCTGTTTAGAAATCAAAAAGTTTACATGAGCTTCTCAGGTCACATGTTGCAAAAAGTATGCACCTAATATTTTGTGCTGGTTAACGATCTCTATTTGCGAATTGCCTAGCAAAATTGGGCTATGAGTTAAAATAGACTTATTTACAGATATAAAAATAACTGCTTTGCAATACTTCGCATTATTCCTGAGCGCGTTAGCCTGCGACTATAAAAATAAGTTCTGAAGAACAGAATTCGCGCGACATATTGATTCTTCGGCATTATCCGCAGAAAAAAAAGGCTTGTATCATCGGCATAAACGAAGAACTCTTCTTGGTTATCATCGCTTACAATGTCGTTGATGTTGTAGCAGTGAATACGTCCAGCGTCGCCCCCAAGAAAGAGAACGAATCAACTCATTGGCGCGAGCTCAACGGCACGTGGATTAAACAGAACGTTCTCACCTGAGTTCGGAGTCGGTCGCACCATCTCTTCCGTCCTCGACATCGAACGCGCTACAAATTGGTGACCCGGACGTGATGATTGTCTCCGAGCACCTTCCACCCAGGGGAACGTTCTCCGCGGCCCGGGGCATGGCAACGACATGGCATTTCAGAAGTTTATGCGGGAGGCACATCTATCACAGCCTCCGCATCCGAAGCCTCCGCCACCATGCACCTCTGCCCCGTCGCGTCTGCCGCCGGCATCTCTCAGCAACGGGCTGCGACCACCTCGCTCACCCCGCCGGCACGGCAATTCTACGTTCGTTGGCATTTCCACCACTGCCGCAGCCCCTGGTGTCGCCCCGGCAGTTGTGCCCATCTGTGTGGTGTGGTGCTGACCTGGCACGGTCGCGTGCTTCCACAACATGTGGAACGTGCCGCACCGCGCCACGTTGGGGCATTGCAAGTCACGGCGCACCAGTCTGTTCATAAGGCACGTCGCTGACCGTCCGAGGGCTCTTCATCACTACTAGGTCAGCCATCTGCTCTCCACTCGGTGCGTCATCTCCGGTAATTACACTGCATCGGTCCCGCAGCTGGCCGCCATCTCCCCTGGAGCCCGAGTGAAGATGGGACCCGCTAAACTTCGGAGCCACAGCACTAACGGATCGTTGTTCCCGCTGTCTCCACTTCACCTGACCTCAACCTTAAGCCGAACCTGTCCGGTCCCCGCACGCTGTCTTCAACCTCCACCACTTTTTGCCGCGTCATGCTGCTCGCAGCACGCCAACAGCAACAGTGCCACTCCTGGAAGCCTCATCGGCCTCATCGCCTGCTGCTCACAGAATCGCTCCGTCCCCTGCAGCCTGCTGCAGTCCTACAGGCGACGTCTCTGAGGGGGAGCTATCTGTTTCAGTGAAAACGTCCAGCGTCGCCACCAAGAAAGAGGACGAATCAACTCATTGGCGCGAGCTCAACGGCACGTGGATTAAACAGAACGTTTTCACCTGAGCTCGGAGTCGGTCGCACCATCTCTTCCGTCCTCGACATCGAACGCGCTACAATGTAAACATTCAACAGAAAGGGCCCAAGTAAACTTCCTTGAGGTACCCCAGAAGCAACGCTTTAAAAAGAGGAAGTATGATAATTAATGACAACAGACTGTTTACGATCTTTTAAGTATGACTCAATTAGCTTATGGGGTACGCCACGAACACCATAGTAGTCTAGTTTTGCCAGCAATGTATTATGATTTAACACGTCAAAAGCTTTAGAAAAGTCGATGAACACGCCTAATATAAGAAAACGTTTTTCTATACCTTGTAATATAATTTTTTTTTGCAGCAATAAAGCTGTCTCGATGGATTTACCTTTCCTATATCCAAATTGAAATTCTGTTAATACAGACTGTTTAAAAAAAAACTCATTGAGGCGCATAAAGAAAATTTTTTCAAGTGCCTTAGAAAACACAGGAAGCACCGATATAGGCCTGTAGTTGGGGACAACGTTTGAGTCACCACCTTTATGTATTACTGAAACTTTAACGAATTTCATATTACTGGGAAATTTACCTGACTATAAGGACAGGTTATAGGTGTGTGTTAGACAGGGTACGACGATATCCATCACCAATTTGACAGGTTTCAACTGTAGTTCATCAACATCTGTGCTTTTACTGTTCTTAAGTCCTAAAAAACGTTAAATATCTCTTGGTCGTCAGTTGGGGCTAGAACAAATGTATGGCTACTACGCGTGAGCTTCAAATATTCATCGTATTCATATACTTCAGAAAAAAGTAATTCGTATTTTGTGTAATGAAGCACATGACAGCCACACGGCACCGTTATTCAATAAATTAGGAATTGTTCCAATCACGAATTATTATGACTATAAACTTGCCCTAGCATATAAAACAGCAACAAACCACCCGGGAAACAGTCTTCTTTCTCTTTCTTCCCTCCACTCACAAAACACCTCGTATGCCACCCGCCATGCCGACGCCTGGACGGTCCCGCGCTCGAGAACAAACTACGGAAATCAGATGGTGAGATACCAGCTACCCAAACTGTTAAACTATTTTTTATCGCGGAATATAACAATTGATAACTGTTCCAACAAACGCATATTATCATTACTAGTTTCGACAGAAATCTGATTGTGTACTCTTGAGAGTGATTTTGTTTTGAGTGCCTCTTCTGCTGTTGCTGTTGGGGGAGGAGAGGGCACTGTCAAGCAGTTTTGTACTGCTTTTTTCCCTCCTCCCTCTCTTCTTGTTTGAAGAGGAATAAAGGAACTTGAACTTGAACTTGAACTTGAATGGGCGACACAAGAGCGCATGACCAGTTGAGCGCGCGACACGAGAGCGCATGACAAGTTGAGCGCGCGACATGAGACCGCAAGAGCAGTTGAGCGCGCGATACGAGAGCGCGAGACCAGATGAGCGCGCGATACGAGAGCGCGGGACACTAGAGCGCACGACCAGTTGAGCGCGCGACGCGAGAGCACAAGCCCAGTTGAGCATTCGACACGAGAGCACGAGACTGGTTGAGCGCGCGATACGAAAGCACAAGTCCAGTAGAGCGCGCGACACGAGAGCGCATGACCATTTGAGCGTGCGGCACGAGAGCGCAAGACCAGTTGAGCGCGCGACACGAGAGCGCATGACCAGTTGAGCGCGCGACACGAGAGCGCATGACCAGTTGAGCGCGCAACACAAGAGGGCGAGACCAGTTAAGCGCGCGACACGAGAGCGCAAGACCAGTTGAGCGCGCGACACGAGATCGCACGACCATTTGAGCGCATGACACGAGAGCGCAAGAGAAGTTGAGCGCGCGTCACGAGAGCGCGAGACCAGTTGAGCGCGCGACACGAGAGCGCATGACCAGTTGAGCGCGCGACACGAGAGCGCACGACCATTTGAGCGCATGACACGAGAGCGCAAGAGAAGTTGAGCGCGCGACACGAGAGCGCGAGACCAGTTGAGAGCGCGATATGAGAGCGTGTGACCAGTTGAGCGCGTCACACGAGAGCGCACGACCAGTTGAGCGCGCGACATGAAAGTGGAACCCCAGTTGAGCACGCGACACGAGAGCACGAGACCGGTTGAGCGCGCGGTACGAAAGCACAAGTCCAGTTGACCGCGCGACACGAGAGCGCGCGACACGAGAGCGCGAGACGAGCTGAGCGCGCGAAACGAGCGCATCACCAGTAGAGCGCGCGACACGAGTACGCGAGACCAATTGAGCGCGCGACACGTGAGCGCATGACCAGTTGAGAGCGCGACAGGAGAGCGCATGACGTGTTTAGCGCGCGACACGAGAGCGCGAGACCAGTTCAGCGCGCGATACGAGAGCGCGAGACCATTTAAGTGAGCGATACGAGAGTGCATGACCAGTTGAGTGCGCGACACGAGAGCGCATGACCAGTTGTGCGCGCGATACGAGAGCACATGACCAGTTGAGCGCGCGAGAAGAGAGTGCATGACCAGATGAGCGCGCGACACGAGAGCGCGAGACCAGTTGAGCGCGCGATACGAGAGCGCATGACCAGTAGGGCGCGCGACACGAGAGCGCGAGACCAGTTGAGTGCGCGACACGAGAGTGCATGACCAGTTGAGCGCGCGACACGAGAGCGCACGACCCGTTGAGCGCACGACACGAGAGCGCGAGACCAGTTGAGCGCGCGACACGAGAGCGCATGTCCAGTTGAGCGCTCCACACGAGAGTGCATGACAAGTTGAGCGCGCGACACGAGAGCGCATGACCAGTGAGCGCGCGATATGTGAGCGCGAGACCAGTTGAGCGCGCGACACGAGAGCGCATGACCAGTTGAGCGCGCGACACGAGAGCGCACGATCAGTTGAGCGCGCGACAGGAGAGCGCGAGACCAGTTGAGCGCGCGACACGAGAGCGCATGACCAGTTGAGCGCGCGACACGAGAGCGCATGACCAGTGAGCGCGCGACATGAGAGCGCGAGACCAGTTGAACGCGCGACACGAGAGCGCATGGCCAGTTGAGCGCGCGACACGAGAGTGCACGATCAGTTGAGCGCGCGATACGAGAGCGCAAAACCAGTTGAGCGCGCGATACGAGAGTGCATAACCAGTTGAGTGCGCGACATGAGAGCACAAGACCAGTTGAGCGCGCGACACGAGAGCGCATGGCCAGTTGAGCGCGCGACAAAAGAGCGCACGATCAGTTGAGCGTGCGACACGAGAGCGCGAGGCCAGTTGAGCGAGCGACACGAGAGCGCATGACCAGTGAGCGCGCGACATGAGAGCGAGAGACCAGAGTAACGCGCGACACGAGAGCGCATGACCAGTTGAGCACGGGACACGAGAGCGCGAGACCAGTTGAGCGCGCGATACGAGAGCGCAAGACCAGTTGAGCCCTAATACGAGAGCGCATGACCAGTTTAGCGCGCGATACGAGAGCGCAAGACCAGTTGAGCCCTAATACGAGAGCGCATGACCAGTTTAGCGCGCGACCCGAGTGCGCATGACCAGTGAGCGCTTGACATGAGAGCGCGAGACCAGAGTAACGAGCGACACGAAAGCGCAAGACCAGTTGAGCGCGCGACACGAGAGCGCGAGACCAGTTGAGTGTGCGATACGAGAGCGCAAGGCCAGTTGAGCGCGCGACACGAGAGCGCGAGACCAGTTGAGCGCGCAATACGAGAGCGCATGACCAGTTCAGCACGCGACGCGAGAGCGCATGACAAGTTGAGCGCGCGGCACGAGGGCGCACCCCATTTGAGCGAACACCGCAAAATGCGTGATGTACCTGCGAATCCACAGAAAGAACAAAATTAATTCTGCGATTTTTTTGCATTGAAGCATTGGTGATGTTTGATTGATTGAATATGCCTTCAAAAATAGTAATAGAACGGGTACGACTCTTTCTGACCAAATGTTTACTTACATCGGAAAGAAAATGGGGCAGGGGAGTGCGCTGGGGCATATAGCTACTGGGTACCCGAAGGAAAAATCCATCAATGTAACGCTGTCTGGCCGTCGATCTTTTCTAGTGGACACCTGTCTGTGCCTGATTGTACGTCAAGCACGTCTGATTGGCCAACAAGTTACTCTGACCGACAGTCAAACTCCAGTCAGACTCCGCTTGTCGGCTTTCTGATGGTTTCCTGGTGGCAGTCGGCCGCCGCGAAATGCCGTCAAGATTTCTTGGTGGCGATTCTGATTGGACATCGATTGTCTCTGACTGTACGTCAAAACGCTTTGACGTGCAGACAGACGTACGGTCTATAGACGTAAAGTTCGTTTGAATACCAATATTTCGTCAAATCTATGAATACGAAAAATAATCTATGCACGAGAAAACGATTTCGGGACGTGAAACCATAAAACCGCTGATGTTAGAGATATGACACACAACCCGACCGACAACACTGATCAGAAGCCCGCCGAACGCCGAACTGGCCGAACGCGCCACTTACTCCTTTACTTTCGCTTCGCCCGGCTTCGCCGAGCTTCCATGAATGATCGCTCTCGACTCGTTTTGTTTGCCCGCTTGCTCTAACCTGTCGATCCTGCCCGAGCTCTACAACGTCTTACGTTTTAGTAGAATTTCTCCTCGAAAAGACCCAGTGTTTCGGGAGTTCCGACTATGTAAGGAAGTTTAGCGGTGTAGTTGAAGACAACAAGGTGTACCAGCTCTACTGGGCCGGAGACGCGCGAACAAAAGGAGGGTTCTACGACGCGAAAGTACTCTACATGGCAGGTGAGTAGAACTGAAGTACGGCGATTGATGTACGAGTGCTTTGCATAACATGCTGAAGGCTTAACTGCATATGGAGCCGAAGCATTCCTTAGAGGCTGTGTCTACAGTGCCATCCGACGGTCCACTCGCTCCTACAAGTGCCGTCCGAAAGAGAGTCAGACGGCGCGTGTATCACTGGTGGGGTACCGTCCGACGGCACTCTTGCAGAGCGTTCGAGTGCCGTCCGACGGTACTCTGCTCACGCGTTCAAGTGCCGCCCGAAAGTCTCGTATAAAACGAGTTCTGAAAATGACTTTTTTGAAGCTGCAGTGTAGCTTAGTGGTAAGACGTCTGCCTCATGAGCTAGCGGTCCCGGGTTCAATCCCCCCGTGCGGGGTTGCTTTTTTTTTTTGAATCTTTTGAGCATTTTGTTTTGTCGACGCATTTGGCGATATTTACATTTATTTTTTACGATTAACATTGGGAAAACCAAATGTTGTCGACGAAATTTCGCTGAATAAAATGGTCAGACGTCATCTGATGGACCATCAGGGCACGTTCCACCAGGGCTGCTGACTGGCAGTCAGCGTCCCAAATTACGTACCTTGATGGAATTTTCAATAGGGTATGTTTGCAGTTCAGGGGATCAGCGAGTCTAATATTTCTTCCAGTGCTGCGTTGCGCCTCTCGGATGTACTATAAATAGTTTACTTTTTGCTTCATTTGGTCTATTCTTGAGAGGCGTTTGGGCTCCGATCTACTTGGTGGCTATTTAGACGTCCCTCGCATAATTTTAAATGGTATTCCGTCGTCCTTGTCCTTAATTAAAAAAGCTCACCGCTAAACAAATATCAGTAAAAAACTCATATAAGGAAATCTCAGCGCAAAGTTATCGGATACAGATCTTTCCAGTAGCCTATTGACTGATACCGGAAAACCTTCCCTGCAAATCTGTGATATACAAAAGTTAAAAATTCATGAATATATATTATCTGCAATTTTTTTCGGCAAAAATGCACGCTACAAATATGCATTTGTTTCTGATGTAAGTTTTTTGTAATATTTCTTGGTTTGTCTCATGCGAACATTTGGTCGACTCACTTCTCATTGTCATTGCTGAATTCCGCGGCACAAACTGCTGTCAATTTTACATATAACACGCAATGCGCGAACAAGTGGTCGGTCCGAGCGGGCCACTCGCGCTGGTCTGGTTGTGCGCTCCCATGACATGCGCACTCTAAGGAAACAGGGGCTAATAGGGAGTTTTCGTAGATCGTTTTCACCGTCCCGCAACGCTCTCTGCAACCCGCTACAATACCCAGAACTCTACCGTAAAGTTCATCGGCGCGCAGGCGCAGTAGTGGCTTCTTCGTTGCTTAGGGCTTAGCGGAGGGGGAAACGCGGTCTACGAAAACTCCCTAATGTCGCTCCGCTGGCGAGTCGCGCGCGTTAACGTCGCAGCACTCTCGAGTCGCGCGCGCTAACGTCGCAGCGCTCTTGAGTTGTGCTTGCTAAAGTCGCCGCGCTCTCCAGTCGCGCGCTCTAGTGTCGCGGCGCTAGTGTCGTGCGCGCTAACGTCGTGGCGCTCTACTGTCGGCGCTCTAATGGCGGCGCTCTTGTGTCGTGCGCTGTAGTGTTGTACAGCCCTAGAACTTCGCAGGCCAAGGACCTTGACAGAGTGGAATGGCCCGCAATTGTTTGTCAAAGTCCGCTTGTGTCATTCGTGGGGGCCTAGAGCATGCTCATCCCATGGGTCCGGGCATCCCTGTTGGAAAACCCCAAAATAAACGGCGTATTATGGATATTGGTAAGCAATATATTTTTATTGTTTTACAATACAATATGAACAGTGTATTGGAAAACTTTAAATTTATTATATCGTAATCCAATAACGGCTTGTTATGAGATTACAATATACATTACATTTATTGTATTACAATAACGGGTTCCATATCCACAATACGCTAACAGTATTGGAATCCCACATCATATAAACCCTTATTGGTTCCCCATGTGTCATAAAGGGATCCAATAAGGGTTTACGATTCCAGTGTACTTAGCATATTATGGATATTGGAGTCTAATATCTTATATCGTCTGCCAATAAAATTATATACGAGTTGAAATATAACGTTCAGAACGACGCCTACCTTGTATGCATTTCTGATTGATGAAAAAAAATGTTTCGGTTGTCAAATTATGAATAAAGAAGCAAAACAGTGGTCTCATCCACATTAAATATTAATCAATCAATCAATCACATTTTTTATGCTCCAGAAATTATGGAGGGGAGCCTAGGCAAAAAGCTGTTCAAGAGCAGCTTGACTGGGCTCAGGCTCCCGCGTTTACAGGCAGCAGCATTCAATAGAGAAACAAAAAATGAATACACAGTACGCGCACGTATAGATACATGAAAATAAATATTACAATTCATTTAAAAAGCTGAAAATGCAACAAAAAACAACTAAATATAATACTACAAGATGTTTTTCTTGCTAGCCGAGTATATATTTATGTTCTTGGTGAGACATGTATTTAACAAAGTTAAAAGAATATGGCGCAGGGATTGCATATGATATTCTGTACGTGACCGAGGGATAGCCCAAAACTCTGTACAACGTGTGCTGACGATGCTGAGGTTTTCAGTTAATTGCGAAATACGATATAAAAATTCAAAAACTGATGCCGGTGCAAAACGAATGGAACACATCAGGCGGTATTCATACAAATGCTTAATAGGAAGGAAATTATACTTAGTAAACAGAGGTTCAGTGTGATCAAAATAATGTACTTCCACAATGTGTCGTAGGACCTTTTTCTGGAGCAAAACTAATTTATTTATATTTGTGTTATTTGTAGTAGCCAGATGAGATGACAGTACTTCAAATGACACTGAAATAATGCGCGAAATCTATTTAACTTAACATGAAGTGGCAAAATACCACGACAACGAGCAAATACACCGTCAATACGAGGCTGTTTAGAAATCAAAAAGTTTACATGAGCTTCTCAGGTCACATGTTGCAAAAAGTATGCACCTAATATTTTGTGCTGGTTAACGATCTCTATTTGCGAATTGCCTAGCAAAATTGGGCTATGAGTTAAAATAGACTTATTTACAGATATAAAAATAACTGCTTTGCAATACTTCGCATTATTCCTGAGCGCGTTAGCCTGCGACTATAAAAATAAGTTCTGAAGAACAGAATTCGCGCGACATATTGATTCTTCGGCATTATCCGCAGAAAAAAAAGGCTTGTATCATCGGCATAAACGAAGAACTCTTCTTGGTTATCATCGCTTACAATGTCGTTGATGTTGTAGCAGTGAATACGTCCAGCGTCGCCCCCAAGAAAGAGAACGAATCAACTCATTGGCGCGAGCTCAACGGCACGTGGATTAAACAGAACGTTCTCACCTGAGTTCGGAGTCGGTCGCACCATCTCTTCCGTCCTCGACATCGAACGCGCTACAAATTGGTGACCCGGACGTGATGATTGTCTCCGAGCACCTTCCACCCAGGGGAACGTTCTCCGCGGCCCGGGGCATGGCAACGACATGGCATTTCAGAAGTTTATGCGGGAGGCACATCTATCACAGCCTCCGCATCCGAAGCCTCCGCCACCATGCACCTCTGCCCCGTCGCGTCTGCCGCCGGCATCTCTCAGCAACGGGCTGCGACCACCTCGCTCACCCCGCCGGCACGGCAATTCTACGTTCGTTGGCATTTCCACCACTGCCGCAGCCCCTGGTGTCGCCCCGGCAGTTGTGCCCATCTGTGTGGTGTGGTGCTGACCTGGCACGGTCGCGTGCTTCCACAACATGTGGAACGTGCCGCACCGCGCCACGTTGGGGCATTGCAAGTCACGGCGCACCAGTCTGTTCATAAGGCACGTCGCTGACCGTCCAAGGGCTCTTCATCACTACTAGGTCAGCCATCTGCTCTCCACTCGGTGCGTCATCTCCGGTAATTACACTGCATCGGTCCCGCAGCTGGCCGCCATCTCCCCTGGAGCCCGAGTGAAGATGGGACCCGCTAAACTTCGGAGCCACAGCACTAACGGATCGTTGTTCCCGCTGTCTCCACTTCACCTGACCTCAACCTTAAGCCGAACCTGTCCGGTCCCCGCACGCTGTCTTCAACCTCCACCACTTTTTGCCGCGTCATGCTGCTCGCAGCACGCCAACAGCAACAGTGCCACTCCTGGAAGCCTCATCGGCCTCATCGCCTGCTGCTCACAGAATCGCTCCGTCCCCTGCAGCCTGCTGCAGTCCTACAGGCGACGTCTCTGAGGGGGAGCTATCTGTTTCAGTGAAAACGTCCAGCGTCGCCACCAAGAAAGAGGACGAATCAACTCATTGGCGCGAGCTCAACGGCACGTGGATTAAACAGAACGTTTTCACCTGAGCTCGGAGTCGGTCGCACCATCTCTTCCGTCCTCGACATCGAACGCGCTACAATGTAAACATTCAACAGAAAGGGCCCAAGTAAACTTCCTTGAGGTACCCCAGAAGCAACGCTTTAAAAAGAGGAAGTATGATAATTAATGACAACAGACTGTTTACGATCTTTTAAGTATGACTCAATTAGCTTATGGGGTACGCCACGAACACCATAGTAGTCTAGTTTTGCCAGCAATGTATTATGATTTAACACGTCAAAAGCTTTAGAAAAGTCGATGAACACGCCTAATATAAGAAAACGTTTTTCTATACCTTGTAATATAATTTTTTTTTGCAGCAATAAAGCTGTCTCGATGGATTTACCTTTCCTATATCCAAATTGAAATTCTGTTAATACAGACTGTTTAAAAAAAAACTCATTGAGGCGCATAAAGATAATTTTTTCAAGTGCCTTAGAAAACACAGGAAGCACCGATATAGGCCTGTAGTTGGGGACAACGTTTGAGTCACCACCTTTATGTATTACTGAAACTTTAACGAATTTCATATTACTGGGAAATTTACCTGACTATAAGGACAGGTTATAGGTGTGTGTTAGACAGGGTACGACGATATCCATCACCAATTTGACAGGTTTCAACTGTAGTTCATCAACATCTGTGCTTTTACTGTTCTTAAGTCCTAAAAAACGTTAAATATCTCTTGGTCGTCAGTTGGGGCTAGAACAAATGTATGGCTACTACGCGTGAGCTTCAAAAGGGCATCGTCATTATAAGGTTTGGGCTGCAGATTTAGAAAACCCGTGTTGAAATATTCCGCCAAAGGCACACCAGACATAACTTGACCATCTATTTTTAATTCGCCTATGCGAGGAGTAATCTTACTACGATTCAAGACTTCGTTAATCATTTTCCATACAATATCAGGGCGTTCTTTAGTAGCCCCCCGATCGTGCGCTTGTAGTACAACGTCTTCGCTTTCCGGGGTTCAGTTGTTAGGACGTTCCGAAATTTTTTTAAAGTTAACAGCGTGTTGTTATCTCCTGATGTGACAAACGATTTGTATAGGCGGGCTTTTTTTGCATCATTTTGATGTGTATGGGTGTCACCCAAGGTTTTCTTATTTTGTTGGTTACAGTTATAGTTTTGAATGGAAAATGTAAATTTTAAAGTCTTTGAAAATCATTTAAAAACATTCCTGAACTGGAGGATCCGGCATTTACTGCAAAAGAAAGTTAATTGTTTAGAACTCTGATTTAAAAACTCTATGTTTGAAAACAGAATGTTAAATTCTCACCTTTTAATGAAAACAGCACCATGCTATATGCAGCCATATAGAAACTGCAAGATAAAAAATTGTGATTAGTTCGCGACAAGTAGCAATTCCTCACTAAGCCGGATAGATTCAAAATTATGTCCGCGTTTATTGAGGAAAAATAAGCTTGAATGCAACTGCCCCGAGTCATTCTGAGTGTGGTCAATTAAATATACATATCCGCTCGTCTGGGTTCAGTATTTCTGCTTCGCACCAAACTAAAGTGTCTGGAATACTCACCTTCGAAGAAAAACAAACTGGTAATTGCTGGCTTGTAGGCCGAGAAAACGGAAAGAGAGATTTGCGATTAGTTCTGTCCAAGATGCCATCACGTTGAGTAGCCACGTTCAGCACAGTAAACTGGATAAACTCAAAATTACATGTGCGTGACATAATATGCCTCTTGCGACAAAACTGGGTACACAACGACAAATGTGTTGTCCACGTGTATTGCAGTAAAACAAGCTTCAATGAAAGTGTCCCCAGTCGTTCTGAGCTCCGACAATTAAATATGCCGTACCGCTGGTCTGGCTTCAGTATTGCTGCTTCAGACCAAGCTAAAGAATCTCGAATCCTCACCTTTGAAGAAGAACAAACTGGCACCTGCTGCCTTGTGAACCATGGATACAGCAAGGAAATTTGCGATTAGTTGCGTCCAAGTAGCAATTAATTTGAGTAGCAACGTACAGCATACTAAGCTGGATAAACTAAACATTTGGTGAGCGTGGCATAATATGCCTCTTTGCGACAAAACTGGGCACTCGTCGACACATGTGTTGTCCACGAGTATGCAGCAAAACAAGCTTCAATGAACGCCTCTCCAGTCGCTCTGAGCTTCGTACATTAAATATGCCGTACAGCTCGTCTGGCTTCAGTATTGCTGCTTTGGACCTAACTAGAGAATCTCAAATTTTGACCTTTGAAAAAGAACAAACTGGCACCTGCTGCCATGTGAGCCATGGATACTGCAAGGAAAATTTACGATTAGTTGCGTCCAAGTGGCAATTACTTTGAGTAGCCACGTAGAGCAAACTAAGCTGGATGAATTCAAAATTACATGCTCGTGACATAATATGCCTCTTGCTACAAACTGGGCACACGTCGACAAATGGGGTGTCCACGTGTACTGCAACAAAAAAAAAACTTCAATGCGAGCGTCCCAAGTCGTTCTGAGCTCCGTCAATTAAATATGCCATACAGCTCGTCTGGCTTCAGTATTGCTGCTTTGGACCAAACTAGAGAATCTGGAACCCTCACCTTTGAAGAAGAACAAACTGGCACCTCCTGCATTTTGGGCCATTGATACTGCAAGAGAGACGATTAGATACGTCTAGGTAACAACTTTTTTGGAGTAGCCACCTACCTCGCACTCAAAATTACATCCACGGGACATAGATGCCTCATGCAACGGTACCCGCTTCATCCTAGCCTTTTGTTAACTCTGCTCACCTTCGCCGCTTGTCTCCAATTTCTGTTATACTTCTTTAATATAGATTTTGTGATTCCCAAAGGCCAAGGCATCGATTGCGCCAGGCACGGATCTGTCAGCTCCGTGACGGAACTATTGTGGCAAGGATGCCACGGCACCTGGGCGCTTGATATGTTCTTTTAATATTTTCAGCGTGGCTCTAAACAGGTCAATGGGTGTCTGGTATGTCCTTTGCTTATTTTCGGATCGTTCCGAAAACAGGGGGTAGGCGCTTCTGTTATCTGGGCACATGCTCGGTATTTTATAATATCTGGAATTGAACTTTTCTGGAATCTTGAAACATAACAAACAAAAAAGGCATGCCAAAAGGTATAGCAAATGAAACACCCACCATCTATATATTTTCGGTTCTTGTCCGGAAGAAGCTGTCGTATATGTAGCCTCCCTCGCTTAAGTTGCTCCTCCCTAGTGTCCTGGTTGGGTCTCGTCCTGATGAATCGTCGGTGGAGACCTGAGGTGTGGTCGACATCAGATTACACATTTGAGAGAGAATCCATATACTTGGTGAGAGGAGGTACTCCTGTACGAATCTCAGGCGTGTCATTTATGGTGCGTTTTAAATTGAGAGACCCAATGTAAAGTGAGACGTAAATACTGTACGTGCCCCTGCTGCGGACCTAAAGTTTTGAAGGCATTGTCCCTCTTGCTAGGGGGACAAGGCGGATGAATCCCGGCGCGTGGAGGAAGTTTTTTTACCGTAACATACCGTCTCAATGCCCCTCCCCGAATATTCGACCATCACACTTTTCGAAAAAATATTTTTTTTAGTATATAAGTATACTCGCACCGTGGCTTGTTTACTCCGTGCTGCTTCCGAGTTAAGTCGGGCTGACAATTGTTTTTTTTGTGTTTTTAATGGAACTTACGTTTTTAGTTTTGGTTTCACTTTTTGAGGCAGGTGAATACTTTTGTAAAGCTCCCTCCCCATGCGCTTCGAGTCAACATTTTTACAATTTCAAACCCCCGCGCTTTGACTTTGCGCTCCTTGACGAATGCTGAAACTCATATAGGCGAGCAATAGCTCTCGTTGAAACTACTTGCCCTTGGTGGCCAAGAACAAACTCGTGTTCCTGATTGGCTGCCACTTGCTGCAAAGAATTGCTGCACATATCCAAAAGAACCCAGTCTTACTCTAACACCGATGCTTTGCCGGACAGAGACACAAATTCCTGCCACAAGACCACTATAAAGACAGAATATAGAGTGTCTGTGAGGAATGAAACACACAACTTGGATAGGCATAAATCACTGACCTTGAAAACACCTGCCACGAGTTGCAAAGAGCTAACTTCTGGCCCTTTTTGGCTGGTGCTTGCCATCAAGACCTGCATGTATAAGAAAACACCCGGTCTTAGTCAAACGTGAGTGTTTTTGCAGGAGAGACAAAGAAATACTAAAGCAAGACCACTACACATATGAAATGGCATCTAAGAGGAATGGAACACAAAATTCATACAGGCGGGCAATAGCTCACCTTGAAAATACTTGCTTTGGGTGGCCGAGAACAAACTCGTGTTCCTGACTGGCAGCCATTTTTTGCAAAGATTACCTTCACATATCCTAAAGAACCCAGTCTTAGTCTAACACAGATGCTATGGCCGGACAGGGACACAAAAGTCTCCTCAAAAAGCAGAAAATTGTGTCTGCGAGAGATGACAACAGACCCAGGTGCAGAGGCTCGTTCTCTGTTTCACCTTAGTCAAATAATGTAGCCCATTTTGCTAAAACAATGCATATTTCATGAAAAAACGGCTAAAGTGCAGGCGAGGTGGTGTAGGATGTACACGATTATTGAAAACATGAGACTGTGGTTTAGTAAACGGAAACTCGTGAAGTAGAAAGAAAAGGGGACAGACAACGTCTGGAACTTAGCTAAAAACTTGATTGCCTCTATGCCTTATATACACCTCCCCCAGACGTCGAACGTCGCCACCACCACAACGATTGATCACTGAACTACAAACAATACACCGGAATGAAAATACACCAAACCGTCTATACGTAACAAAAGAGTGTGAGGAATTGAGTTGTGTTGTGCGAGAAACTGTTTGCATTAAAACATTGGGAAATTGCATTAGCCAAGCGTGACTGCACATTGGAAGTGAGTCAAAAAAGTTTCATCGACTGTACATACTTAGTGTGGTGTGAACGTAAGAGGAGAGGTGTCTGCTTTGCAGAGTTTATTGCCCTGTTGGGTTCAGGATCGTAATGGGGCGCATTGTTGGCGACTATGTGTGATTCATGGTTCAGTTCAGGGGAAAGGGCGTAAGTTAGAGACGGTCTTTGTTTGTTTCCATGTGCTGGTGTTAGTTTTGTCCGCGTCGAAGTCCGTTCGTATGCGGTGGTCACGACCTTGTGTCTCTGTTTGCATAACAGTTCTTTTTTATGTATTGTTCGCGGTTCGGTGTATCGCCATTCTGATGTATTGTTTTGTAGTTCAGTTATCAACCATTGTTGTGGTGGCGACGTTCGACGTTCGGGGGAGGTGTATAGAAGGCATAGAGGCAATAAAGTTTTTAGCTGAGTTTGAGACGTTGTCTCTCCCTTTTTCTTCCAACTTCACCAGTTTCCGTTTTCAAACCACATGTTCTCAGGTTTTCAATCATCATGAATGCATATTTGCTAAAAAAAGTATAATATATATTTTACCTTATTTTGCAGAGTTCACTGCCAAGGATACCTGCACACCAGAACAAGTCACACTTAGTCAAAGTTTCTTTTGATGTGCGACAACAAACTCCTACACGGGTGATGAAACAAAAAATAAGCCCAGCAAGCCAGGCTAGCTTGCCTTGGTGCAACCACAGTGCCTCTGCCGACTAATGAGGTTCTATTCTTTGTCACTTGTTATATTTGGCGGGAATAGCAAAGTAAATGAAAATAAGGCAATCTCTCCTGCAGCCAACAGCTGCAAACGAAATTCATATAACCCGATAAACCGCCTGCATATAAAATTGGGTGGTGGCCAAGTGGTTTAAGGTGTCAAATTTTAAACTTAGAGACTGTAGTTCTGGCTTAAGTCCTCCTGGTGTATATTTTTATCCTTATTATTATATTTAAACTGTTTTTTTTTAATTTTTGAGGCACAAGCACATAAGTTATATGCTAATTCACCTTTAGAATCGTTTTAATTATACTCCGCGGCTCAGGCAGACATCCTCGGGGAGCACTTCGAATTTGTATCGAGTTCCGAGCACTATACTCAAAATTTCCAGCGATACAAATTGCAGGCCAAAAAAAAGACTGTGACCACATTCGGGGCTATGAGAGAACCATATAATGCTCCATTCACACTACACGAACTTCAGCCGGCTCTTCTTCCATCCAAGCAGTCTGCACCTGGACCAGATGGGATTCATTATAAAATGCTGAAGCATCTTCATCCGTCCACCCTGGAACTTATTTTGTACCTTTTTAATAAAATTCGGCTCGAGGGTCACTCTCCATCCTCTTGGAAGGTTGCTATTATCGTACCAGTGCTAAAGCTAGGTAAGGATCCCTCATGTTCATCTATCTTTAGACCCATACCTTTAACTAGCTGCATTTCAAAGACTATAGAGCGAATGAATAATAAGAGACTTATGTTTTACTTGGAGAGAAACAACCTACTTCATAAGTACCAGTGTTGTTTACGTTCAACTCGGTCCACAGTTGATCATCTAGTTCGTTTTGAGACAGCTGTGAGGGAGGCATTTGTGAACAGGCAACAATGCTTTTCTGTTTTCTTTGATTTAGAAACGGCTTATGACACGCTTTGGCGTTTTGGTATACTGCAAGACTTGATCAGTTTCGGTGTTCGAGGTCGCATGTTAGCTGCAACCCAAAGTTACTTGGAGCACCGTACTTTTCGTGTAAAGCTGGGGACAACACCTTCAAGAGAGTTCATACAGGAAAATGGAGTCCCCCAGGGAGGCGTGCTCAGTGTCACTCATTTCATCATTAAGTTAAATTCAATTACTCGTGTAATACCGCCTTCACTACAATATTCTGTATATGTTGACGACTTGCAGATCTCCGTCTCGTCCTGTAACTTGTCGATTTGTGAACGTCGAGTTAAACATACGGTTAGTGCCTTGATCAAATGCACTGATACAAATGATTTTAGATTTTCGCCCGAAAAAACAGCGTGTGTTCGCTTTTCTCGTCGGCGTAGAATTTGCCATGATCCAGCTTTGAGTGTGTATAGTACTCCAATTTCCATAAAAAGTGAACACAAGTTTCTGGGTCTGATATTTGATTCAAAACTCACTTTCATTCCACAAATTAAGAGTCTTAAACTGAAATGTCTGAAATCTCTCAACGTTCTTAGGGTTTATCGCATGCGGCATGGGGCTCGGACCGAGTGTGTTTTTTACGCAGATATCGCTCTGTCGTCCGTTCCCGGCTTGACTATGGTTGCATAGTGTATGGTTCAGCCCGGGCATCGGCTTTGCAGATGTTGGACTCCATTCACAATCAGGGGTTGCGTTTAGCTACTGGTGCGGTCCGCACCTCCCCAGTAGCTAGTCTGTACGTAGAGGCTAATGAACCATCCTTGGAGTATAAAAGGTTCGCACTGGGTTACATGTACTCCACAACGGTCCGATCGGTTCCCGAGCATCCTGCTCGAGATAACATAGAAAACATTCGGTTCTAGAGAACATTTCAAAACCAACCCTCCATAGTTCCTCCTTTTTGAATTAGCAATTGTAGTTCAGCAGAGTTTGTGGGATGAATGCCAAGGGCCCAGTAGTCCAATACCCTCCACATATTGCCCCATGGGACTACAACAACATTCACTGCGACTTCACACTTACAAAACATATTAAAAAAGATGTTCCAAAGGAAGTCATAAAGCAGGGATATTTGAAACATCAATGAAACTAATAGGAGTATAGAAGTTTCTCTGCCGACGAAAAAAAAGACGACTCCACTGTAGGATGCGCAATGATCGGACCATCCGTTAAGCGAGTTAGGAGAATAAACTCAAACGTCACCATTTTCACGGCAGAGCTCTATGGTCTTCTATTGGCGGTCGATTACATAACCAAGAAAAGGTTTCCTCGCTCAGTAGTACTCACTGACTCTTTGAGTTCTTTAAAAGCAGTCCTATCGCTGGAACGGGTCAGAACCCCGCTTGTTTCTGAATTGCAGAGTAAGATTATTTTATCCGCAAACAGCAACATTTGATAAATTTATGGTGGGTGCCTAGCCATGTTGGCATCCCGGGAAATGAAGAGGCTGATTCTGCAGCAAGGTCTGCTAACGAGAAACAAGTATACTTGCGTAAAATACCTTATAAAGATTATCACATGTCTTTAAAACGGTGCATTCGATTAAAGTGGCAACTTCAGTGGAATACTGAAATGCACAATAAATTACATGCAGTAAAACCTTAATATATAAGTGAATAGGAGAGTGCCCGGCATCGGGAGCGCTTCTATGAAGTGGTCCTGTGCCGGTTACGAATTGGCCATAGACGTCTCACACATGGGCACCTTTTGAGTGGAGAGGATGCTCCAGTGTGTGAACGCTGTAACACTACCTTAGGTGTCTTACACATTCTAATTGAATGTCGCAAATATGATCAATACCGTCAGAAACACTTCTCACAACTATATAGAGAACATGTTCCACTGCACCTAGCCCTGCTCCTAAGTGATGAACCACTTATTTCACATGACTGATTATTTAAGCTCCTCACTGTTATCGACATTATACACCGACTGTGATTTTATTTTCTACCCTAAACTTATGACCTTACCTTTTACACTTATACAAATGCATGTTCATAGTTTTATCATATCACCAGCTATTATAGCTCTTTCTTCTCTCTAACCCTCTACTGCAATCGTTCAGACTCTTGGCGCATTATAGCCTTTGATGCTGATGTGCCATAAACCCCAATCCATCAACCAACCAACGCCTCTTCGAACGAGCCCGCGAATCCATGCGTAGAACGGTCGCGGCAGAAAGCACGCCGGAAGGAAGAGGGGTGGAGGGTAAGTTTCTGAAAGAGACGCGGGGCTGGTTTCTACGTCTGGTTTCTATGTCTATTTCGAACATGAGATAAGAAGATAACAATGCTAGCCGATTGATAACACTCACTGACGTTACATCGAAGTACACGCAGTCGAAATGACGCTTGCAACAGAGCACAGCTAGAGGCTTTCAACAGGGGATACATGCGTTTAAATAAGCTGCGATTTCAAAACTTCATGCCCCCTTTCTGCACTTCTGTGTTTCCTTTGATCCGTGTATATCAAAGCACTCAATGCTGCAAGTAATAGAGTCGTGTATACGTACCTTTCAAAACGATTGAAAGTGTGTTGGTTTCGCTTGGAGCCCTCGAGCAAAGATCGCGAAGAACTGTAATCCGTCGGTTGCGCCGGGTCGCGCGACCAACGCCCGCCCGCTGCGCGGTGCACATGCTCGGCGGCTCGGCCAGGCTTGGCGGCTCTTTTGGGCTCTCTGCTGACTTGACCGCTCGACCAGCTCGGCTAGAAGCGCAGGCCTCTGGCGCAGGCTCGCTCCCTTTGAGCTGCGTCCGGAGCGCGAGCTGGTGCGCGCGCGGGTTTACGATGGAAACCCATCTTCTATAAATACGAGGCTGTAACGTATTGTTTGATGGCACAAATGCACCTATTTTTTCACGTCGTTTTATATACAGTGTGTGAATCTCGCGAAACAGGCGACGAAGAGTGGTGGGTGAAATGTGCTCGCATGTTGTCGGGGATTTTGTGTACGACGTAGGATTACCCAGAAAGGTGGGTCAATATCGATAAATGTGCGCGTAAGAAGCAGCTATATGCACGTGACCAGTCAAACCAATTCACCCTCATTATTTTATTGCGCGAACCGACATTCTCTCGTACCGCGCTCGATTTTTGTTCCAACACCGGTAGTTTCTTGTTATATTGCGATATTGTGTTGCAACATCCAATTGGATCGTGGTACGTTGGGTTTATTGTTTGGCGATCGACTTTTGTTGCATTAAAACAACTTTAATAAACATTTGTTGGAAACAATCACTCCAATAAGCACGTCGTTATTGGGCTTTTTCATGGAAAGGTAGGTCGCGGGTGTTGCAGCTAGTTAAACTGAATGGTTTGGCGGTTGTCTACGATTTCAAGCGCGAGGTTGATTGTACCGTGTGCCGTACCAACAGCTGTACATACTTGCACTGTCGATCAATGTTAATGTGTTCGCAATGCAGAACGTTTGTGTTCCGTGTTTATCCACAACCAATATCTATCTCTCGCGTATTGCCGAATGGTAACTCGTGGCTGTTTTGCGATATAATTACGCGATGTCGTATATGCGGATATTGGTGTACTACGGTTTATAGAATGCAATATCGTCGAGGCACGTTTTAGGGAACGGGCACGTTTTAATAAAGCACGATTTAGAGAGAGCAGAGCCGCAGTTTAGAGAAATGCCGTTTATCGAAAAGGAAACGCTATTTAAAAAGGGTTTTCTACTTCGGGCATGTATCACTGGTGCGCGTGTTAACCCAAGCCCCCCGCTGTTCTCCCGCCGTTTCGCGGCGGCAGTCTGCGGCGGTTCATTACAAAATTGTTAACTCACCTGACTTATCCGCACACGCCGCTTCGTGGCGGCAGTATTCGCTAAAAGGAGGCTCATCGCCATTTTCTCTAAACTGGGCTTCTCTAAAAAGGAATTAAAAAAACTGGGGTCGGTAAAACGGCGTTTCCTGAAACGAGCTTCTCTTGACCGCATGACTCCGTGTAGACAAACCTATATCCACATGTTGCTTCACGAACGCTCAATATCGTACTACGTTTCCTCTTAGTCGTAATTCATGTTGGTAACTTGGTATCCTTTCTGATATATATGCACGTGATATAATTTTGTATTCTCCTTTGGGCTCATGTTAGACGACCGATATTTATAAATCGTGTAGCCGTACAGTATGTCCATGTCGGTCACCAATATGCACACGATGTCGTATTCTATTTCAATGTCTGCGCATTATATCGGGGTATTGTGCTCCAATATCTTGTTTTATATCAATAACGGCAAGTTCTATCGGGAGATTGTGCTCCGATATCGCGTTGTATTCCAATAACCACAAGTTATATCGGGATAGTGTGCTCCAAATTTTGTTGTATACCAATAACCGGATACTCCATCGCGATATTGTGCTCCGATATGAAATCCCATCGTGTGTATTGGGTTAATCGGATAACAATAAGTTTTTATTGGTTTCCAAAAACTTCATGGGAATACAATATTTCCAAAAAGCCGAGTTTTTTTTGGCATTTTTGGCCTTTTTCAATAGGGATCACACGCTCTGTTGACTGTTAGTCAATCGCCCAAGGTCTTCAATACTCTCCAAGTCCGGAAAACAGGAAAGGGAGAGATCCAAGGACGTGGCAGAATAGATGGACGGGCAGCAAGCACGCCATTGGCAGGTGACTGTTGCGTGTCAATGAACAGACTTGATTAAAACAGATGCGTAGCCCGGCTTGTTACACAGGAAACAAACCCGACCAACAACGTGGATTGCCATTATTATTGTTATAGCAGTTAGTTGGACACATGGCGGGTTTCGCACCGTCAACCGCGCTCCATATCGACGCGGGCCACTTTCGGCAAATCACCCAAAAGATTCAGCAATAACGTCGCACCGCTTATGTCACGCCACTCCGCACAGCTGTGACGTCAGGCCACGAATCACGTCACCTTTACCTGGCGTCATTTGAGACCATGACGCGACATTGTCATGTCACGTTGCACAGCACGCCACACTACTTAATGACGTTAAGTGAAATCGTGAATCACGTGATATTCAGATGTCACGTGACACCATGGCAGAACGTAAAATCATAAACAAGAAACTGCTGAGAATGGAAACTATAAAACATGTTAATATGTTTACAAACTCTGTAATGCGAAATTAGAGCGCAGGTCTTGAAGAAAAGGAGGGGAGAGTATGCCCGTCCCGCTCCTCCACCTCAATCCACTCCTCTTCCCTCCTGCTCCAATTCCTTAGGGCTTAGCGGAGGGGGAAACGCGGTCTACGAAAACTCCCTAATGTCGCTCCGCTGGCGAGTCGCGCGCGTTAACGTCGCAGCACTCTCGAGTCGCGCGCGCTAACGTCGCAGTGCTCTTGAGTTGTGCTTGCTAAAGTCGCCGCGCTCTCCAGTCGCGCGCTCTGGTGTCGCGGCGCTAGTGTCGTGCGCGCTAACGTCGTGGCGATCTACTGTCGGCGCTCTAATGGCGGCGCTCTTGTGTCGTGCACTGTAGTGTTGTACAGCCCTAGAACTTCGCAGGCCAAGGACCTTGACAGAGTGGAATGGCCCGCAATTGTTTGTCAAAGTCCGCTTGTGTCATTCGTGGGGGCCTAGAGCATGCTCATCCCATGGGTCCGGGCATCCCTATTGGAAGCCCGGACCCATGGCCCGGGCTTCCAAAAGGGCCGGACCGACCGACCGACTTACCGACCCACCGACCCACAGACCCACCGACCCTCCGACCGACCGACCGACCAACTGACCGACCGACCGACCGAACGACCGACAGACCGACCGACCCACCGACCAACCGACCCATCGACCCAACCACCGACCGACCGACCGACCCACCGATCCACCCACCGACCGACCGACGGACCAACCGACCGGCCGACCCACCGACCGACCGACCGACCGACCGACCGACCCACCGACCAATCGACCGACTGACCGACTGACCGACCGACCGACCGACACACCGACCGACCGATTGACTGACCGACTGACCGACCGACCGACCGACCGACCCACCGACCGACCGACCAACCGACTCACCGACCGACCCATCGACCGACCGACCGACCGACCGACCGACCCACCAACCCATCGACCCATCAACCCATGAACCCACCGACCGACCGACCGAACCACCGACCGTCCCACCGACCAATCGACCGACTGACCGACTCACCGACCGACCGACCGACCAACCCACCAACCCACCGGCCGACCGACCGACCGACTCACCGTCCGACCGACCGACAGACCAACTTACCGACCCACCGACCGACTGACCGACCGACCGACCGACCCACCAACCCATCGACCCATCGACCCATGAACCCACCGACCGACCGACCGAACCACCGACCCACCGACCCACCGACCCAGTGACCCACCGACCGACCGACCGACCGACCGGCCCACTGACCCACCAAAAGACTGATAGACCGACCCCACCAACCGACTGACCGACCGACCGACCGATCGACCGACCGACGGACCGACCGACCGACCGACCGACCAAACGGTGGACCGACCGACCGACTGACCGACTTACCGACCGACCGATGGACCGACCGACCGACAGACCGACCGACTCACCGACTGATCGACCGACCGACCGACCGACCGACCGACCGTCCGACCGACCGACCAACCGACCGGCCGACCGACCGACCGACCGTTCGACTGACCGACCCACCGACCGATCGACCTATCGAGCCACTAACCGACCGACCAACCGATGGAACGACCGACCGACCGTCCGACTGACCTACCCACCAACCGACCGACCAACCGACCGACCGACCGACCGACCCACCGACCGACCGACCCACCGACCGACCGACCGACCGACCGACCGAAAGACCAACCGACAGACCGACCGTCCCACCGACCCACCGACCCACTGACCAACCGATCGACCGACCCACCAACCGACCACCGACCCACCGACCCAGCGACCCACCGACCCACCGACGGACCGACCGACCAACCCACCGACCCACCGACCCAGCGACCCACCGACCCACCGACCGACCGACCGACCAACCCACCAACCCACCGACCCAGCGACCCACCGACCGACCAACCGACCAACCCACCGACCCACCGACCGACCGACAGACCGACCCACCGACCCACGAACCGACCGACCGACCGACCGACCGACCGACCAACCGACCGACCCACCAACCCACCGACCGACCGACCGACCGACCGACTTACCGACCCACCAACCCACCGACCCACAGGCCCGCCGACCCACCGACCCACCGACCCACCGACCGACCGACCGACCGACCGACCCACCAATCCACCGACCGACCGACTGACCGACCGACTGACCGAACGACCGACAGACCGACCGACCCACCGACCCACCGACCCACTAAGCCAACGACCGACCGACCGACCCACCGACCCACCGACCCACCGACCCACCGACCCACCGACCGACCGACCGACCGACCGTCCGACCGACCGACCGACCGACCGACCGACCGACCGACCGACCGACCAACCACCGACCGACCGACCGACCGACCGACCAACCGACCGACCAAACGACCGACTGACCAAACGACCGACCGACCCACCGACCAACCGACCCATCGACCCACCGACCGACCGACCGACCGACCCACCGATCCACCCACCGACCGACCGACCGGCCGACCCACCGACCGACCGACGGACCGACCGACCGGCCGACCCACCGACCGACCGACCGACCGACCGACGTACCAACCCACCGACCGACCGACCGACCGACCAACCGACCGACCAAACGACCGACTGACCAAACGACCGACCGACCCACCGACCAACCGACCCATCGACCCACCGACCGACCGACCGACCGACCCACCGATCATCCCACCGACCGACCGACCGGCCGACCCACCGACCGACCGACGGACCGACCGACCGGCCGACCCACCTACCGACCGACCGACCGACCGACGTACCGACCCACCGACCGACCGACCGACCGACCGACCCACTTACCCACTGACACAGCGAACCACCGACCCATCGACCCACCGACCGACCGACCGACGGACCTAACGACCGACCAACCGACCGACCGATCGTCCGACCGACCGACCGACCGACCAACCGACCAACCGACCGACCGACCACCCGATCGATCGACCGACGGACCGACAGACCGACCGACCGACCGACCGACTGACCAACCGACCGACCGACCGACCGACCGACCGACCGACTGACCGACCGAAAGACCCACCGACAGACCGACCGTCCCACTGACCCACCAAAAGACCGATAGACCGACCCACCGACCCACCGACCGACCTACCGACCGACCGACCGATCGACCGACCGACGGACCGACCGACCGACCGACCGACCGAAACGACGGACCGACCGACCGACTGAACCACTTACCGACCGACCGACGGACCGACCGACCGAAAGACCGACCGACTCAACGACCGATCGACCGACCGACCGACCGACCGACTGATCCACCAACCGATTGACCGACCCGGAACGACCAACCGACCTGACCGACCGACCGATCGACCAACTGACGCGAACACCC
>JABSTQ010000564.1:0-21057 GCA_013358835.2 Ixodes persulcatus
TTGTCGACAATGCTTACGTGTGCTGACTCAACATTAAAAGGCTGTCTGGCGTCAAGTAAATACACACCATTGTTAGTGTTCCTTTGACCATGGCAAATCATTGTTAAAACAATCTAATAATGTATGCAGGAACTGAAATAACCAGAGTAATAATTTCAACATTATATTATGCTGAAAGTAATTTTGTTTTCTATTTTCGCGAATCGAAGTCATCTCGCTTGAACTTCTTTTTATGTGCGTCTTCAGGGCGCGTCTGAATGTGCTCCCTATCCAGCATTGCTCCACGAGGTGGACCTTTTGCATTTTACGTCCCCCCGAGCTTCCAGTTCAAATAGAGGCCAAACGATCCCCATTCTAACGAGGCACCATGAAAAGCCAAATAAAGAAATCGGACCAATGCTCGTGACGCCCACCTAAAAAATCGGTTCGCAAAATATCAGTGGAAGACTTTTCAATCTCCTGTAAGCTGGCCGCATACCTATAATATGTTGAATAGCGTAGAAGAATTACCCCCTCTAAATCTCCAACGTCTTCGTTTGTAAAGCATTTAAGCGTCCAAGCACTGATGGCATACAGAAGCTCTGGAATTCTAACAAAAAGGCGCGACTCGAAGTTGCTTGGGACGCAAGGCCTTTGTTTGTAAAAATGAATAGGGTCTATATAATCGGCGAGGGCAACTCTGCTCAATTTCTTTTATTTTGGGGGGTGTGACTGTTTTCAGCGTAATCAGCAACGCTGAATCACGGGTAAAAATTTTTTCTGCTATACTATACCTTTATAGTACTTTTCATCCGGGCAAAGAATGCCAAGTCACTGGGCTGTGGACGCAGGCACGTCGTATGATATTTCGCGGAGGACAGCCATTGCGCCTGCTCAGATGGTGTTCCACAGCCCAGCCCCTCAAAAAATTGTAGCTCTCCGAGGCCGTTTATGTTAAAGGTATATAATTTTGTAGATATTCGGTGTTAAAGTTTACTGCAGATTCTAAAATGCACTCGAGAGCAACGGCAACATTGGTCGCGTCAACAATATGACGTGTCTTTTCTCCCGCAGTACACATGGCTGGCTCAGTTGCACAAGCACTGCGGACCATAGATAAAGATAGGATAACGCAGAGAGTAGCTCTTCCTGTCACCTGATTCACAGAACGGCACGAAAAATGAAATGTCCGAAGTGTCAGTACGGAGCGTTGGACGAAAGTTACGTCATTGCCCAGTTCTGCTTGAATAATAGCGAAACCGTTGTTGGCCCCCCAACCACCTGGTATAGCATTTTAATATCTGTTTTAATTCGGATTGTGGTGTCGCTTTGATGTAATATATTTTCGCTATGACTGTATTTTGCCCCCTAAAGCAATAATAACTTACTTTGGGTCAAATGTTTGAGTCAATATGCCCTTTAGGTGAAGTCTTGACACTTTCAAAGCCCCACAAGCTGGCAGGACATATAGGCAGGCATCCAAAACTTTTTATCATCTCAGTGACGTTATAAAGCTTAGCGGCAGCGTGATGAAATAATGAAAGAAGTTGTTGTAATTCAAATTTTTGCAATTACTGCTGCTGAAAAGTAATTAAATTAATTTTTGCCTAATAGTAATGATTTACGATTACAAACTATGCAGAAAAGTAATTAAATTACTGTAATTCAATTGCTGTAATCAGTGACAGTAATTCAATAGACCGATCTCACCAGCCGTTCGGCGCATGCGTGACGCCGTCATAACTTTAGTTCACAGAACGGAGGGTGCAGTGCACGAGATCGCTCGTGGCGTCTCGTGCTTTGCTCGCGCAGACCCGCAGCGGGGTTGGGGCGCGTGCAGAAAGACTAGAATTCCCTTGATGCATCGCGGCAGCGGCGGCTAGCTAAACTGGCTGGTGAGATCGGTCTATTACTGTAATTGAATTACTACCCAATGTATAGTACATTAACAGTCACTTTTCTCCGCTTCCTAAATTTTCTGTGTCTACATTGAGCTCTACGTTTACTTCCTTTTTCTACTGCTTATTTTGGTGCAGGCAGCTCCTTCAGTGGAGAAGACGCTGCTAGCGAAGTGAGAACTCTCATCGAGCGGTGCCACAGTGTTGGGCTCCAGGTTGTGGCCATCACAAGTGTGGGTATTATGAAAAGAAACTTCCGGAAAAAAGATAAAAATAAAACACTAGTGAATCCGTGAGGTCACAATGCGCATCCATAATTCACTATAGCATGTTGATCGTTGATTGTCTGGACATAACGCCTGTGCACCTAAAAACGGTTTGGTTCTTCGGGGCTTTTATGCCAAACGGTTCACTTGCCCCTCCCTCCCTATTTTTGTTTATGGTAGTAAATGAGAAACCTAAAGCAACATTTCTCTTTTTTTTTGTTAAATTACTTGAGACAGAAATATAGAAAAGAAACATGGAGGTAGGAAAAAACAGGGAGACGGCATTAGGACGCTAACTCCCTATCTTGTCTTTTTGCTTGTACGTGGATGTTTCTTATCTTCTGCACCTCAGTCTCGCATAATGTTTACATAATGGTAAACGTAGTCCATCTCGCCTGCACCTTCACTGTTTTTTTGGAGTCATTTGCAACCTTTTTCATAAAAGGCAAGGCAGGGTCAGATAGAAGGCCATGTCAAACAAGAAATGGAAGTGAGTCGAGATAATGGCAAGTGTAAAACATAAGCACACTGAGCTTTCTGCTCAGATGGAAAAAGAACTATGCAAAGCCCGAGGCCCTTGGCACCTGTGCGGTATGAACTGGAGAGGAGAAAAAAGTGTGCGTTGATGTCTATAATCTTCATGGTCGAAAGTGCGTGCAGTTTTACAAGACTCGGTAAATGAATGAGCGTGGCAGCAGCCAGGTTGTGTTCTTCCTTTGGGCCGAGAGCTACGTTTGTCTAATATTTGTATTTTAGACCGTAATTTGTTAATGTGGACAATTCGCATTATAGACGATTTATCTGGGGAACGGAAAAGTTCATATTAATGAGGCATGACTGTATGTGCATTTTCCATGCGACAGCGTATTGGTCCAAGCTCTCTTCCTTTTTAATTGATGCATGGTTCCTCTTCTATTCATAGATGGTTCTTCGTGTGCAAACAACATTTATTTTAATTTGCTTTTTAGAGATGTTTGCTGCACACATTTTGTGGATTCCGGGTTCATACTGGGGTGCCAACAGGCTGCAGTTGTGTTGCTACCTTGTTAATCCCATCATGAGTGAGGGCAGGTGTGGTCTTGGGATTTTATTGTCATCTTCATTTGCTTCAAATCTTATTGCTTGGTGTACAGCTCTCGTTATAGACAGATTTCCACTACTGATGCAATGTTTTTGAGTCATCATGTGACTGAGGCCACTAAAGTATTGGTTGTGCAATGGCTTCTTAAATTTGTTTCTAAACTGGCAGGTATCTGCTCGTTGTTTATGTCTGGTGTACACAAACCTGAAGAATTATTTCACCTCCATTCCTGCTTTTGAAATCTGAAGTTTGTGGATAACACTAACTACCTTGGGAGTAGAGTTGGTTCTCGGGTTGTGCCAGGTGTGCCAGGTAGGCGCCGGTCCACGTGCTTGGTTGTGTATAGGAGATGACAAATCCAGAAGTTGGCAATATGTTTCTTGCAGACTGACTGCGTTCAAACAGGCACTTTTATACAATCGGTTGTCACTTCGTTTTACCACGGCCCGAGATACACTTGGAGGTATGTCTCGTACTCCTTCTGGCGTGCACCTTTCTTCTAGGGTTCGTTCGAATGCGATAAGTCATCCACAGTTGGGTGTTGCTTGCTCCATCGAATTTTCGCTCGGCAGATAGGGGGTTTACCTCCACTTCATATGACCGTGTGGTTAATAATCTACTTTATTCATTTTATTTACAGCCAATGCGGTAAAGAGCGTTTGCTGATGTAAGAGCAGCCACTCGTGCTGCAGGGAGAGTTTGGCTGGAGCTAAGTACCGCAGTTGTCATTAGGAGTCTGCTGCTGGGGCAGTACATAGTGACACCGTATCTGGATCATGAGTAGACCTTTGGGTAAAATGCTGCAAGTAAGAGGTCTTTTCTGGACCTTTCACTTTTATCTAGTATCTCGACCGATATAAGTAGGATAAATCCGATAAAATCTTAAAAACACTCGCCGGTAAAAATTTTGCGGATTCAGATTTATCCGAAAAATTCGCGATTTTCGGAACTGCCAGTTGTACAAAACCGCGCGGTCTTCATATTTTCCTGTCTCCTGGGAACGTTTTGCTTTTCTCTTTATTTTTAGTCCAACTATCGTTTCCAAAAGTCACAAAAATGCATCTCAGCCTCTTATCAGAACAACAAGGTATCGTCCCTACGACAATAGTCGAACAAGTCTCACCTATGATGCACTAAATTAGTAAACTGCTGTTTTTAGTTTTCGTTCCTTTCATAGAGAAACCCCGAATTTCTCGTCTCACTAAAAAAAGCTCAGAAAAACTCCGAATTTGTGGTAAAAGATAAACTCTAAAAAACAGTCTCAGATTCTGTCCAGAAATAAACTCCAAAAATGCAGAACCCTAAATATAAGCTAGAATGCCAGGATGCAGAGTGTGCAGTGCTATTGGAGCCGCCTGTTGTATAGTTTCGCAAACTTTGATGCACGCTGAAGCGGAGCTCGCAAGTCCCCTCCTTCTCACACTGTGCCAATCGGCTCTCCTCTGCGTCGTCTGCTAGCAAGATGTCAGTAGTGTTGGGATGAGCTTCTCATTCGTCAGGTTGCTCAGATTTTGCGCCGACTGAAAAGTGTTCAGCGATTGTTTCAACAAGCTCGTGGTCCCACCTGTCCACTGTATCTTAAGGACGCCTTATTCCTGGTGCATCCACAGGCCGACTTTCGTCTCTAGGCCTGAATTATGCGATCCACATTCACTAAGAACCGTCCTGTCATGGCTGCTATTGCACTCTGCAAATATTTTTTCAAGCTGAGCTCTACTATGTTCCTTAACAGTGTCAACTGCATACCTGCTGAATATGGCGACGCATCTGATTCGAGTCACTCAATTGCAGAATGCTTATAGCAAGTTGTAGGCTGGGGTGGAGAAAAAAAACTTTTCAAAAAATGCTCTATCAGTTTGTGTGCTGAGTAATTAATTCATTCAATCATGCTTTATTGTGTTCCCAAACAGCTGGAAGGCCTCAGTAGGGTGCACAGATAGGATGTTGCCTCTACTTGCAATACAGAGACATATCATCAAGCGCAACTGAGCGAAAATGCACAAAAACCCTGTCAAACAGTATGCAAGAAAAGTTGAATATAGAAAAGGAATATACGGGGTTTATGCGCCACAGCAACGGAGGCTATGTGAGATGCCCCAAAGAGACATTAGCGATCTATATGCAGGCCATATGGGGATACTTAAAGGGCAGCCTTGATCTCGGTCGTATTATTTAATTAAACATGCAAAGGTTTGATACTGATACATCATGTAACGACCACCCTACACAAAAGTTTGAATTAAGTTGATGGCACAAGTAAAACCTTCCACTGTATAAGTCTCTATGTATTGCAACTCTGCCTTATGCTTGGCATAAATTATCGATAACTATAAAGTGTAAGTTACCTGGCCTATTTTCCTAATGGTGGCAAGGAACCTGAAACTACAGGAGTAGTTAGCAGTATTTTAGAAAGCTGGATTACGTGTTTATATCCTTGTAATAGTTATTGTGGTAAAGGCGACTACCTAGGTTGAAATTCCGAACCGCTTAGATTAGCATGCACTAATTAAGTATTTGTGCGGTAGCTTCGGTAACAAAAATTGTGCTGTACTGACCACGGTGATGCAGAGGGCCTGTTGAACGTGGTATAATGCCGTAGAGTTTAGTGGATAGTTGTGGCGTTACTGAGGAACAAAATTTCATTTTTACATGAAGCCCACACGTCTTACAATTAAGTTTCCATTAGCTATGCTGCAGACAGACATGGTGCTAACATATTTAATCTTCAAAATTTGGGGCAAAATGCATTCGAACCGCAAGTACAACGCATGAAGATGCGTTAATGGGAAGATTTCTTTTTACATCGAAACCAATAGAGAAGCCAACTCTTTTGGAGACTGCCTTGTTGTTATGAAATAGTCTTAAAATTGTACTCGGCTTTGTCAGTCGTATCTAATTAAACACACCGCAAGGCCTGGAACTACGATGTCACAGGCACATTGACTAATCGTTCAGACGTTTGCATGGTAGCACTCAAAAAGGATTTGCAGTTCATAAAATATGTTTCCCGACACAGTGTGTGATAGTGAGAGAGCAAAAGTGTGGTACATGAGAATGCATTTTATAGTCCGTTGCTCTCGCAAAACACATGCAAATCAGATGATCATAGGGTGAGTCCTCGCACATAGCACCATGTAAGCATACAGCTGCACGGTGCACTCACTGTGAAATGGTTTTGCCGACCGATGTTCTCTAGCAGACGACCCAGCAGTGTAGAGTGGCGTGACGAGTGCAGGTGAAGATAGGAGAGACTCGTCAGCCTCAGCGCGCATCAATGTTTGCGGAGTATTGCAGCAGGCAAACCTGATAGTACCCTGCACACGTTTTGTGGCGTTTCAGCTCATATTGGAGTGACAGTACAGGATACTGTGAATGGTTCAGTAAGAGAAGTGGGTATATCTTGCAGTATGCTTTGCATGTTATATTTCTCAATTTAGAAATGACTAAGTCTTGATATATTGATTGGAACATGTCATAGCATCAGTAAACCTGAGATGCAAGGGGACAGAGAGGAGATGAAAATAGAGGGACAACACATACACCATCTCGTTCAGTGTTGTCACCCTTTTTTTGTGTGTCTTCTCCTTTCTGTCTTCCTGCGCCTAAGATTTAGTAATGTTTGAAATTCACGGCCTTGCCTGTGCCCTGATATGTTACAATATCTGCTATGTTACAAGTGAAGAGAGATGCCTAAATTGTTGCCATAGCACCCTATTTACAATGGCACGCAATAGCGTTTTAAATGTTTGGGATGTGTATGTATGTGGTCGTGACGAAAATTGTATTAATTATAGAAGGCATGTTGTCTCTAAAATGTTGTGTTTTATAAACTTTACTATAACTTACCTAATGCAGCATAAAATACCCCAGGTTAACTTCTTTGCCTTCTTTTCTGCCCTTCCTTCTTCCTTCTAATGCAGCAGTAGTCACTACTAACCATTCATGTTTTTAACTTTCTGGGATGCATGACACATCATTTCGATGCATTTCTACTACCTGCCATTGTGATAGGCAAAATATTTGCCTTACTTTTTTATCTCTGCCATTCTATGTGCCATAAAATGCTGAGCATGTGCTCATATCGCAATAGGTGCCCACCCCCCACTTTTGAACATTTAAAAAGTGATTAAGAACATATCAAGCACCCAGGCCAGTAAACTTCTGAATGTATTGAGTGAAACAAGGCGCTCCTCCGCATCAACCACATTTCCCAGTGCGCTGGTGCAGAGCGGTGAAGCTTTTCATGCACACCCCAGTAAGAAGCAATGAAGCTTCACACGAGAGTGCCAGCACAAAGCTGGCTGGATGCAAGCAACTGCTTTAAGAAAATAGGGGTCCCAACAGACCACAACACTGCTCCTGCACCGTTCTGTTGCACCGTTTTGACTTTCAGCTCTGGAACCTGCAAAGTGCCCATCCCATATTTTTTTACAATTATCTCCAACCATTTGATGAGCACTCTCAATATTTTACGGCTCATAGCTTCTGGTAGGAATGCCAGTCTCTTTGTCTTAAAAACCAGCTGGTGGAGTACCTGCGAAACTCTTGAAAACCCATGGACAAACTTGGGGATTATGATTCTAACCCATAGTTCATAAAGCAATTGTGGTAAGATTTGTTTGTTATACCAAGAGCACAATAACACTGATCTTGGGAAGCTGTCCTTAACCACATATTTTGATTTCATACATGCATGGCATGCCATTTTGGTAAGTCATCTTGAGTATTTATCATTCTTCTGTTCTTTTTGGGATGAGTTATGAGTGGAATCCCCTTGCTTGAATGGGAACAATATAAGGCTTAAAATTTCACTGTTAGTTATTTTTCAGTAATTTTTAATACATTTTAAATAAACTTTTTTTTTTACTAATGAAAGACACAGGACTTGTTTATACTAACACTTCTTTTTACTGTAGGCTGCAAGTCTGCAAGCAAATATCAAAACTTACCAATTTTAAATTAAGGAGTGCACAAATCATTCTCTAAGAAGCTTAAAGGCTTTACTGAAGATTGGTACTCAGATAACCGAAACTGCCTCACACTCTTTGTAATAAAATGTCATGCTTTTGCTTTAACAAGGGGATGTCGGTAGAAGAGTGGCGTAGTAATTCCGTAAACACAATATTTAGGAGGTGCATCCACCAAGGACACGCTGTCGATGTAATTGAGCATCCAAAACAACAATGTTATTCTTCTATGTATCATCATTGGTGCAATTTCCTGCGCTCTTTCCAGCACGCCATTTGACCGTTGACCAACAAAGTTGCTCTGCTCTCTCTCTGAAAGCATGTTTTATACCTTTTGTGAGTGACTCAAAATAAATTTGCATACTGGTAGCTGTGTCTGTTTCTTTTTATGTAGCACCACATTATAATTCGTTGGGAGTAGTTTATACTAGTAGACTCCGTGACTAATGAGAGAAGTGTAGGCATACTAAGATGTGATTCTCGGTACAGTGGGCACACCTCTGTAACGCAGATTTTTTTTAAAAGCCAGGAGCGCAAGTTTTACGGAGGTGCTAATAAAACATTTGGCACTATGCATGTGTTGCTAAAACATTGCCCGCCCATTCACCTCGTTTGGACAGAAGGTAAACATAAAAGGTAAATAAAAAGATGATCACACTGACAGACTAGCCAGCACATCGAAGCAAAAGTTATGCAGCAGGTGAGTAAAGCACAGGCACAAGAAAGGTATGTGGACACGAAACTTTGCGCACATGCCTGTCTGCCCAAACATAACTTTACATTTTAGGTCTCGTATGGAAAGATTTATGCTCTGCTCATATAAAAAGGTACTTTGCCAAAGTGTCTTTTTACTTGATTGCAAACAGTAAGCTACAACAGCCTTTTTTCTTCTTTGCCACATATCTTCCTGTTTTTGAAGTTATGGTCAAGAGTAGGACTGGAATACGAAGTTTCAGTCCCAAACTTTCTACTTTGAGAAATTCAGAGATCGCTTGTGAAAATCGCAACAGTACCAAAAGCCAGATTGAGTGTTGTAGCTCGTAGAGCCTGGGATGGTACTCATTTGACCACATAGGCAACTGCAGACAAGAAAGACATCCAACTAAATATGATGACTGTTCAGGTAAAGCACCAATTTGACTGTTTTTATTACAGCAACAAATTGAGATACATTTTCCAGTGCTCGCATCACCTATAAGTATTTCTCTTGCTGTAATTAAACCTGTAACCAATCTAGTGTAAATACACTATGACAGCCACCTGGTTCGGGCCTCCGGCCTACATGCTCTACCCCCGTCTCTCCTGAGCAAAAGAAATGACATTTTCAAATTAACTGATGTCGCCCAGATGTTAAAGTAGTGGTTCGAAAATATTTACTGATGCTCTGCTTCCTCTATGCACTGGTCCAAATGAGTTGTCTTTGTCCTAAACGATCGAGTGACTTTACATGACGCGAACTTGGTGTAAAAGGCAACCTCCACTGGACAAAACCGCAATACCCGGGGAGCTTCATCTCGATCTAGCTTCTTCACTCCCGGTGTGGTACCGGAGTCCGCTAAGCATACTTCCGGGGCAGAAATTATTAAAGTGGTGGAGAAACCAGATGTTCCCTCGCCCCCTTCAAAGGTTACGGTATCAAACAAGTCGCTTGTGTGGCTCAGAGGTGTAGCTTCTTTTTCGGCGCCGCTCATCGGGGCTCAGATCGATGCATCAACCACTTCGGTCCACGACGAACACTCGAGCAGCGCAGGTGGGTACAAAAGCGAGGTGCTCGCCCTCGCAGGATAGCATGATACCGCTAGCTTCCGCCGGTTGCGAGTTGCTTTTCACTGCGCACTCCGACACCGGGCGGGATGTTGTACAGTCCACTCTGGTGCATAAAGGTTCTGGTACATGCAGCTTGTAAGCAAGGCCGCACGGCGCTGCACAGAGCCGTTCGGTGTCAGCGGAAATCCCGATGTCTTCTCTCTTCGATTAGATTGGCGCTCACTCACCTGTTATCAGGGAAGTCTAATTTCCACGGAATAGAGACTACGATTATGGGAGCGTTTTGTATCAGTTTCTTCATAGCCTCAGTCACGCCGCACTCAATCGACGACCACCGTTGGTCGGTTGTGTCAGCAACCGCTGCACCGACTGAACCAGATTGAACGCTTCACTTCACTTACACGCCTTCAATGTCGTTTTTAATGTTGTGACGTAACGGTTTGCTGATTGGCGCAAATGGCTTACCTCGAGTTCGCGCTATAACCGTTTGGGGAATAATTGGCACTGGCGGCGGCCCGTGCTCCTCCCAATGGCCCAACTCTCTCAATATACGGCTCTGCTGCACCTACAACTCATGCGCCGACACCCACCAACCACGATACCGAACACTGCTACAGGCACATACATACATGTCAACAGTACAACAAGGCACAAGCAACCGCAACACAAAACCTCCGCGACTCTCTACACTGACCGCCCTACCGACGCGATTTGTATATATGCCCTACCCTGTTCTGACAAGGATTAGGCAAGTGACTGCCGCTGTTTGGTAGATGAATACAAAGAGTGTCTGCAAGTATTATTAGTGTACATGTGTTTTGTGTATTTAAATTGGCCGGCTAGACACCTCTCTTAAATTAGCGCGTCAAAGGGCAACATAATATGATATTAATGGGCTAAAGTAACACCGCACGGCATGCTCCCGATGAGTTTCGGTTTCAGATTCACGCTGTGATAAGCTTACTAAAGCCATGTTGCCCCATGCTCGTTCTGCGCGTGTAATAGCAGCAAAAGTTACAATAATATCTGCATTCCTAGCCAGTAATCGGCTAAAGGTAACATAATTCTTAGTCTTGTGTTGTTTAATACCCCACAAAACCATACGCTGACAGAGTTTTTCGATTTGGGTAGTTCAGCAAGACCCCGCCAGGGCGCCGCTGGCAGCTAGAGCAAGATGGCCGCACGCAGCAGCTCGCTCGAAGGCATACCGTCGGCGTCATTTTACTCGAAAAACAGTAAGTATATGGCTCTGCCGTCCTATATTCGGCACTTTTTTTTGCTCAGAAACTGTTGCGCAACCACATTATTCCGTTCGTTGTTGTTTTTGAGGCCCATCCGCTTAGTAACATTGCTTCAAATTTCTGCGTATCATTTTCGATACAGTGGGCGGCACTATCTTTGTTTTTTTGGTAAAGCTTTGAATGGTACACGTTTTAACAATTTTTTTATTTATTTTTCCTTCTAATTTTAGGTCCCGAAGTTAGGAACATATGGAACCGCATCGTCGCCGGCGAAGATGTCAGCGATTTTAGTGATCTGTCGGAAAGTGACGAAGATTAGTCCCCCGCCGCGGCTGAGCCCTCTGAGATAAGTGATGATGAAGAAATCGTAGAAGATTCCTTCGGATCATCTGTAGCTTCGTCTTTTCGTCCAGACAACAAATGGCGAAAGGAATTGCTCCAAAACAGTCATGCTGAATTTTCCAAAGTATTCTCCGAGCCGGATGCCATAGATTGACCATTGTTCCTTTTCCGCCAGTTTCTAAGTACTAATATGCTCACCATGCTAGTGGAACAAACAAATGTGTACAGTACGCAGAAATACGGCAGCTCCGTGATCACAACTCTGCAAGAGCTGGAGCAATATGTTGGAATATACCTGAAAATGGGGCTTACAAAAATGTCGAACGTCAGGTGCTACTGGGAGAATGGGACAAGGTATTCTCCTATCGCTGACAAGATATCGAGAAATCGTTTCTTGAAGCTGATGCAATGCATGCATGTTGTAAACAACATGGAAAGCACCGAAGAAGCAAAGAAGGACAAGTGTTGGAAGATACATCCTTAGATTTCATTATTGCAGCACAACCTCAAGAGCATTGAACAAGAAGAGTTCAATGCGGTGGATGAGATAATGGTCTCATTTACAGGAAGGAGCTCGCTAAAACAGTACATCCCAAACAAACCGACGCCGTGGGGTTTCAAGCTTTAGGGACGGGCAGGCACAACCGGTGTCCTTAACCAGTTCGAGGTATACCAAGGCCACTCCAAAGAAAAGCACATTTTTGGACTTGGGGGTGATACTGTCCTGAGCATGTGCTCTGAAATCCCTTCGAATTTTTTTAGCAATTTTTTTTAGCTCTTTGAACCTTGTTGAAGAGTTAACGAGAGGAATGCAGTACGTTGGAACTTGGAGGCAAAATCGGCTGAGAGACTGCAAACTCCAGGATGAGAAGACTCTGAGAAAAGCTGGCCAAGGCTTACATGATTACAGAGTTGACAATGGCAAAGGAATTGTGGTAATTTTCTGGTTTGACAGGAAAGCTGTCGCCCTAGTGTCAAACTTCGTCTCTGTCAGGGGCGGATTTAGAGGGGGGGTCCGGATGTCCTGACCCCCCTCTTGATTTCTGCATGTGTAAAATTTAGGGCGTAAAAACGAAGGAGAGGGGGAGGGGGTTCCTAAACATATGGTACGCTGACCAACACCTGACCCCCCCCCCCCCCCCCCCTCAGGAAATTCCTGCATCCGCCCCTGGTCTCTGTTGAGCCAATTCACCAAGTCAACGGTATGACCGCAAGGCCAAACTCCACACTGACATCACACGCCCGGCAAATGTTGGTACGTACAACAGTTTTATGGGGGGGTCGACCAGCATAAATATCAGGTGTTGCTGTGCAAATACACCATCCGGTCCAGGCACTGGTACATGTGCCTTATATATCATGCTATCTTCATCTGCGTCGTGAATGCGTGGAATATTCACAGGTGCCAAAGCCATCAGCTGAAGGAGCGGCCACTCAAGCTAAGAACCTTCATTGCCAGTTTATCAGAAAGTCTGATCTCTACTGGAAAAGCGCCAAGAGGACAGCCGGCCAGTCTGCCTTCGCCTCCGATGAAGAAGAGGAAGTTCACGCCAAGTCATCCCCAAGATGACGTTCGAAAAGACGGGGTTGGGCATCTTCCTATTGTGACGAGAAACCGACTTCGATGCAGGAACTGTGTGCACAGTGCGAACACATTTAGCACAGTTGTGTGCGCGAAATGCAATGTAACCCTGTGTGTGAACAAGCAACGCAACTGTTTCTTTGAATACCACAAGCCATGAGACTGCAGCTGGCAAGGAGGTAGCAGAAAAGCCCAGTGTATCATATTTGACACGTTCAATAATTTTTTACTGGTTTGAAGTTTCATTGTTCTTTTTGTATGAATGTACTCACCTTAGCCACAAATAAAGGCACACAAGTTTCTACAATTTTAATTTGCCTAGAAATATGTTTGGGCTTAAATTTCTCAAGCACTTACATTTAGTGCTTGAGAATGGGTGACAATTGTAGCGGGCAAACGCTGGCGGCACGCTTTCCCGTGTTGATCGAGTGACCGATGAGTCGCTCTACTCGCTCCACTTTAGAATCCCCTAAATTATACTTATGTAAAAAAAAGGATTGGGGTACCTGTAAAAGAAACAAAAGCAACTAGCACAGCCAAGGTTTTTTGGTTTTTTTTTCGTGCTGCATTCGGAGAACATATACACCCATATCAAATTATTTTAAACCTTTCAGTTTTCTGTTGACAACAAAAGGTTGGCACTTTCCAAGTATGGGGACACTTGATATAAACAGTGGATTAAGCTCAAAACATTAGGGCATTACAACCAAAACTACACTGCATATATATATGTATAAAGTGGCTATAATGAAGACAAGGTGTTCAGGTGGCAATTGTTTGTATTTTATTTTCCAAACCTGATTATACGATTTTATATTGAAAATATTTGCCTCTAAAAAATAAATAAAACTTGTAGGTATTTTTGAAACATTGTGGAAATGGAAATCTGAAAAGGAGTTTTTCCAGCACTGGACTATCAAACTATAATAATTATAGTAATGATACTTTCTGAAGCCAGAAACAAACCAGAAAACTTACATGAAAACAGGAAACACTTAACCAATAAACAATGTTATGTATGCATTACAAACATATTAAATCATCAAAATATGCAACATCACAGTCACTTCACAATTAAAAAAAATACCTGAAAATACGTATAACGCAAAAAGGGATATGATTTACAACAAGCAAGATACTGGGCCATAGAACCAAAGTTTCAAGAATAAAAAAAAAGTATGAGTGGGAACCCAAAAATAACCGGAATGAATTTCAGGAGGCCGGGCATTCATAGTACCGGCATCCACCTCTTTCAGCGCTATGCGGCACCCTTCCCAAGTCAGTTTGCCGAATGGCGTCGTCTGCTAAGGATCTAACGGCATGTTGTGAATTTTTCCCCAAGCGCTTCAAAATCATTCCTAGTTTTTTGCAATGTCTGACTTGAAGGACCTTCCACATTCATAAAATGATTTACTTTTGAATTCTTTTCATACGGGCAAACAGAAAAAAGTCACATGGGCGAGGTCCTGAGAATACGGGAGGTGGAGAAGCGGTGTCATGCCATTTTTGATAAAAAAAAATTGTTGCACTGACAGGGCAGTGTCTGCTGCGGCATTGTTGTGATAGAACTATCATTCCCCCTTTCCCTCATATCGGGGCATTTCTGCCTTACTGAGTTTCGCAAGTGTCGCGAAATTCTCAGGTAAAACACCTGATTAACAGATTCACCAAGAGGAACAAACTCGGAGTGAACAATGCCCCAATTTTTCAGTGTTTTCTTCAATTGAGGAGGTTGAGGGTCGCCCAGAACGAGGTTGGTCATCGATCGATAATTCACCAGTCTTAAAGCGAGAAAACCACTCATTGGCTTGCGATTTCTTATTAGCATCTTCTTTGTAAGCTCTCTGAAGCATTACAAGAGTTTCCGGCACAGTTTTACCTAAAGCAATATTTCACAGCCACATGTTGTTCCTTCATATCGGACATTGCAAACAAAAAAACGATTTTGAAGTGCTTGGAAAACATATTTATAGCAGACAATGCCAGACGGCAAACTCGCTCGTAAGGGGTGCTGCGAAGCGCTGCTAGCAGCGGAAGTTGGTACTACAAAGAGCCAGCCTTTCAGAAATTCATTCCGGTTACTTTTGCATCCAACCTGGTACGAATCACTGCACCAAAAGCTTTCGATATATGCCACGTTTAAAAAAAAGATGGCAACCAGTCAAATAGGCTCAATAGACCTTATGAAAAATTGTTTGGTGATCTGAAAACACTGAGAGCGTCGCCATTTTAATGTTGGCAAGCGTCGTCAGTACCAAAGCACGGTGGAGGCATCAGAGAGAGCCGTACGGACAGTGTACGATAGCGCAGCAGCTGTTTTCCGCCTTCTGACCATGAAATGTGGACAAACAGTTTAAACAACCTACCGCAACTGTCTGATGAAGCTCTAGGAGGCCTATGCACGCTGGCAACAACCTCGTCAAAGCAGCGGAGCAAGTCCTACGCCTTTGCTGTGGAAGCTTACACACTGCGGGTTGTCGCCAGCGTGTGCACAGGCCTCCGAAAGTTTCGTCAGACAGTTGCGGTAAGTTGTTTAAACTGTTCGTCCATGTTCCATGGTCAGAAGGCCGAAAACAGAGCTGCCGCGCCATCACACACTTCCCTCCACTTCAGTACCGACAACGCTTGCTAACATTAAAATAGTGATGTTCTCAGTGTTGTCAGACTACCAAGCAATTTCGCATAAGGTTAATTGAGATGAGGCAATTTTCTCTGTAACATCAAGCAACATCGGCCACAGTGTGCACCCAAACAATGGCAGACTTCGATAATTGGTGCTGCAGCTACCATACTTCGTTCACCTCTAAGCTGAGACTGTGGTGGAAGCTACTACCTCGTTAGGAGACGAAACGTCTACCTATAAATTGTTGGTATTGTTACGCAAGTCGGAGGTATTTGTTTTTAATCATGATTCCCGGCTTTTGGAACATTTTTGCATTTACTCGTTAGACTAGTCATACGCCTCTCTTTTGCCACATCATCACGCTCTCGGCCGTACCCACGTGCAAAGAGTTGGGTCAGGTGATAAGAGCAGTGATGTGATTGGTCATAACCATTTTGGAGCAGCTGTTGGAGCAGCCAAAAGTTGATTTTGGAGAAGCAAAAAGAGCTTTTGGAGCATAACCGCACACTTCATTTTCATTTATATCACTGCAAATGTGAGGAGAGATGGCAAATGTTAGGAGAACAAACACTAGCTGTTTAGTTGCTTGTGGAAGCACCAGACACGGTAACAAGACGGCGACTGATGACAAGCAGTGCAAACTGCTGTGACTGATTATTTTAGGTATGAAATCCCACTAAAGAAATGTTAAAATACAATCATTTTGAGCATTTAGGTTTATGTGTCCTTCAAGCTCTAAGGGGGGTTGTAACAAAAGTGCAACTCTTAATTCAGACAAAAAAACAAAGCATAAAAAATAAACCTACAAGAGTCCATATATACCTTCTTGCACCCCGTCTCGCTCTGGAGAAGTAAAAGTCAAATTGGACGTTTAGTGATTTATACAGCATAAGGTCGGTCTGCCAGGATTAGGCGACACTGGTTTACACTGTAGATGAGCAATTTTGCCAGTGCAGTACGACTGCTAACCCAGGGTCTTTAACGTGCACCACGCAGTAGTCATACACGACCGCACGCCGGTGCGATGCTCATCCAGATCGAAACGGGCAGGGGTGGGGCTCGAACCCAGGATCTCTGGGTTCTGCAGCGCGAGCTTTCGCTTTACGCGCGTCGAGCTGGGTGTGCGCTTTAGCCCACTCGGCCACCAATCCCCCCTCTCTGGAGGAGTTCCTTTCCCCTTGGTACGCGGGTGTGCTGCGGCGAAGCAAGACATGCAACGTCGCGACGCCCAGTACGCAATTGTTGCTTCACTGCATTACACCACTATGCGGTGAGAAGCGCACTCAACAAAGCTAACTAATCTACCAGAACAGACCACGAACACGAGACTTGTTGCGAAACTTCTGAGTGCTGTCAGTGCTTGGTGCGAAATCAAATCGAATAGTATGTTATTTGAGGCGATTATCGAAAGTCCTGAAAACCCGCACGAGCCTACACTAACGATTCGCCCCGGTAGCAAGGCCTGCAGCTGTTATATTTTCAGTATTATTTAATTGAACTTAAGTTCTGGTGCAATGTTTGCGCAAATTCCTCACATTTTGATCAAATGTAGCAAGTGTAGCAGAATAAGCACTTTGGCGCAGTTTGGCACAAATGGCGCAGCAATCACATCACTGGGTGATAAGAGGGAGGTGGCTGATTGGTCCGGCAGGGTGAACATAGTATAGCTGGTGCACACTTTTGAAAAGAATCTATTCAAAGGTAGCTGACAAGCTGTTGGTGGCTGCAATACAAATAGCAGAAGTGCATACTGCAATGTTCACTTGTCTCCTATCATTTTTATATAACCTTTGTTCTTCTCATGGGCAACACTGGATCCCAAGCTGCCGGGATGTCGTGGTCGAGACAGCTTAACGACGACAACATATATATTGCATACAATACGTGGTCTTGTGGGTTGTCGGGCTGGTGGCATCGATTACATGGTGGGCCTTGTCTGCTAACCCTCTTTCGCATCTTTTTGCTGGTGCTTGCCACATGAGATGCAGTGCTCGGCGGTGGGCTCCGGTGTTGCCCAAAGCAGTCCTAAATCACTGTAAAACAAAAAAAAACAAAAAAAAAAGGGTGACAAACCTGTAACAATGTACCAAACAGAGATGTTTTAGGCTGGCTACATACGAAAAATCTTTTTCAACATTTTGACATCGCAAGGCAAACAGAATTCTGGAAGTTTCACGAGCTAAACCAACAAGCACGCCCCCCAAATGATTGAGGATTCATTTCACCGCCTGGCCATGGTCTGACGAGCAGCTGAAATCTCGTTACATCTTGAAGTCGCAATAGCTGCAATTCCAGTCTCTTGAGTTCACGAACAGCAACCGCTGAAATAGCAACATGCTATTTCTGGTACGATCACCATCCAAAAATACAATTAGTTCATGCTGTATAGACCCACACTATTGGAGTGATAACATGCAACTATGTCTATGTCTTTTGCTGATGCACCTGGAACCATAAATTACAAAACTATAAAAAATAAACCAATCAAATTTTGTTGTCAATTAACCTCCTGACCCTGCAGTGATAATGAAATTAAACTACAAGCATATACAGATTCATTAAAAAATATGTTTAATACGTATCTTGAATGAATTGCTATATTTTCATTGTAAATGTCCCATTCTTGTGAGCACATCCAACGCAGTCATTGAAATGTGACAGAGACATCTTGTGACATTTGGGATGCGAGTCACCTCACCACGGTCATTGCTAGCCTGGCTGTAAGCATGCCAGTTGACAGTGTCACTAAATACTTTACCAGAAAAAATACATTTGTCTCCATTCCTTTACGCCAGCGCACCCAGAGTGCCAAATGTTGCTCTACTAGCGGTGTAGACACCACGCATCTGATAGAATGCATGGGGATCACACCGTCCACGCTGTACAGCAGTCATGCCGCACCAAGGAGAGGGCTGCCGTGGGCACACCGAGATACCGGGTTTGCCGAGACAGCAGAGGCAGCTGTCTCAACTAGTGCTCCAGGTGTCCGCAACCATAGATGGCAACAGTCATCTATTTTTGCCATCAACCGTCCTAATAGACAGATCTCACTAAGCGTTCCACGCATGCGTGATGCCACCATAACTTTAGTTCACAGGAGGCAGGAGGCAGTGCACGAGACGGCTCGTGTCGTCTCGTTAAGTGCAAAGCTCCAGCGGAGTTCTCCCACATGCAGGAAAACTTAAGTTCCTTGGATGCATTGTGGCAGCAGCGGCTTAACGAAACTGGCTGGTGAGATTTGTCTATTCAAAGGCAAAAACCCTAAGGCTGCTGCACATCCAGTCGTTCCAACCACGTAAAGCCTGTTCGTGCCAAGGCCATTGGATTCTCATGGGGTGAGATATTTTCGTAGTAAAGTATTTGGTGTCGTCATGTCACACCCTGGTGGTTTTCAACACCCATGGGCTAGATAATTCCTCTTCGCTTTCAAAGAATTCTGTTACATAAGAAAGATGAGAGATTGAAAACAGGGATGGAGGAGAACGTCAGAAGAAAGGAGAGATAAAGCAAAGCGACTGACCGAATCGTCCTGGGCGAGCCAACGCAGGACACCTGTTTGTGCGGAGCGCTGGCTGGGGTGGTGTGTTGCCTAACCTGAGGGGTCTTTGAAGGAAGCCTAGCCCGGGCTTGGCTCAACTGCCAAGACCCCAGTTTCATCAGACATGGGGACACCTAGCACAGCCAGGCATGCAGGGGGTCTGAACCCACGCTGGGCTCGGGGCTCATGGTGATTGATGACACCACTCACCAAACACCCACATTCATTACATGAAGGACATACTGATCAAGCCAAGTGAGAGATACACTTCAACTGAAAAAAAATGAAGGGTCAGCTCAGACATATAATAGATGCCCAAGTGCGGTTGTCTGTCAAAGCCAATGTATTTTACATGCTCCAAGTGAACTGATAGTTATCATAGATAAGCTCAAAGCTACAAAGCAAAATGTACCCAAAATACTGAAAGCTTAGCTAAACTATGCACAGCTTTCTTAACCGAAATACCTAATAATGTTTTTGTTTCACTTGTCTTTCTAATTAAGTGGCACCTCTTTTTCAGCTACAAATGAAATGTGCTCATGTCAAACCGATAACTTCATGCTAAATCTGGGTCATTCCTCCTCTGCAGCGAGCTGGCGTGCGCAAAATGAAATCAGGTGGCCGTATCTCGGTCTCAAGAAAAATAATTGCCAAGGCTAGTGCTGCCTTAGCAAAGCTTTTTCTTGAGGCTTGCTTAGATAGACTGACTGAGTTACTTTCAAATAAACCAGCGAATAAATAGATTATGGACAAACGGAATCAAGATTAGACATTCCACTGAAACGAGTAGCCAAGTGAAATCACCAATAGCTGAATGCTCAGGCGGTTGTAACCTGCCAACTCGGTAGCCTTCAACAAAAACTCTTTTCATTGCATCAGTTGGCAAAGTAGATGTAAAACACGTGCACGACAAAGACAGGCATTGTATGATGGTTCCCACATCAATCGTAGCTGCCGTCCTATGACACTGTGACATGGCACGTTCCGACGTCGCATTGTGGGGAGATGGCCGACGCAAGCAGAAATTGCAACCGTATATTTTGGTAATTCCTCTGCAGTGTCAGCTATATGCAGTTTGAATGTTTTCATGTTCTGCAAAGTTACTTCAAGCACCATGAGTGACAAGGAAGGTGTTGTGATATCAATGTCTCAACTACAAACAAACAAAGCATTGCAACAACGACAATGATGCCGAGAAGCGGTGCTAAAATGCTGAAAGGTATAGTGCATGCTTTGGTTTTTCTGCATAATTGGTTTTGCTTTAAAGTTCAGAAGGTGAAGAGGAATTGCAACAGCCAGGGTCCTCTGGGGTAACAACCTCTACGAAGTCACGTAAGCACTGTGGAAGGTGTTAGCTGTGCCGGGGTTCACGTTTCGTAATGACGCACTGTGCCTGTTGTCAGGCGCCCGTCACTACATACCTCGAGAAGTGCGAGAAAGATGTGCGTAGGTAAACAGCGAGAGCCAGTCAAGCAGCACCAAAACAGGACCTGGAAGGGTACATGGGCTCATCCAGCTTTGACACCAGAGAGGCCTGAGCCAAGCTGGGCTTTTGAGAGGAGCCTCAGCAGAATGCACGAAGGAGGACCAGACAGGCTTTCCTTCATTTACGTCATAAAAAGGTGTCTACCACACACTATTAAGTATATAGAAGGTCGAATATGGGACGCAGTCTTTCCTCAAAATAAATTTTAGTCACTTTCCATGATCTCGGGTGTTGCTTGGGGTCTCGTGAAATGACAGCCCCGGCAAGTTCTTGCCATTTACCATAGA
>JABSTQ010000565.1:0-34404 GCA_013358835.2 Ixodes persulcatus
TGCCCGCCCGTTCTTGCAACTTCGTCGTTGAGACTTGGACAACCGACTTCCAACATGAACCGGATCCATCGCCACCCCAGCTACTTCAACCTTCGGATTTTCGTTTTTGGGTCGTTAATCCAAACCTGGGCAACTTTCAAGATTGGCAACCCGGTGACCTTGACTGGCAATCAGAAACATCGCCCTGTGCTTACATACGCCCACCGCCGCTGCAGTCACTGGGGCATGACACCGCTCGCCGTGCCATGTACTTATAAGTGCTTCTCGTCCAGGTTTTCCTATCAATCCTACCCGCCCGTTCTTGCAACTTCGTCGTTGAAACTTGGACAACCGACTTCCAACATGAACCGGATCCATCGCCACCCCAGCTACTTCAACCTTCGGATTTTCGTTTTTGGGACGTTAATCCAAACCTGGGCCTGACCGACTTTCAAGATTGGCAACCCGGTGACCTTGCCTGGCAATCAGGAACATCGCCCTGTGCTTACATCCGCCCACCGCCGCTGCAGTCACTGGGGCATGACACCGCTCGCCGTGCCATGTACTTACAAGTGCTTCTCGTCCAGGTTAGTTATTTCGGTAACTGTACCTGCATGAAAACTTCAGATCGTTTCTTGATTGCGGTGTCGTGCCCCTTTGACGCCAAAAATGTTCTGCTTGCAGTTACTAATTGCTACTTGTCGCAATTGCTCTTATTATTGTCGGGTGACGTGGAGTCGAATCCTGGCCCTGACAAGGTATGCAAATCATGCACCCAGACAAAACAATCGGAATTGACTGCAATCTTGGAAGTAATGACCAGACTTGAGTCCGGTCAGGAAAAGATTTTATCTGACTTAGCAGATATTCGTAGCAAACAGCGTAACACCGACGAAGAGATAAAAAAACTATCGGAAAGAGTCAATTCCTTGGAGCAGAGGCAGGACACTCCCGGTCATGGTGCTGTTGGTTCGGAAATCGCTCTTGAAACGCAATCAGCTGAAATAGCCAATCTGAGGGCATGCACTGATGATGCAGAGAACAGGCAGCGTAGAAATAATCTCTTATTTCTTGGTTTGCCCGATAGTAAATCTGAGACATGGAAGGAGTCCGAGGAAGCGGTTGTTTTGTTTTGCAGCGATAAACTTGGGGTCGTTCTTGATCCAGATAATATTGACCGTGCCCATAGACTTGGCTCTTTCGTCGAAAACAAAACTCGGCCCATCATGGTGCGGTTTGTCAGGTTTAAAGATAGGGAGTCTGTGTTGACTTCAGGCATTAAACTGAAAGATACCGGATTTTCTGTGCGCGAGGATTTTTCACGCCCACTACGTATTGCGCGAAAAAAGCTGCTCGAATATGGTAAAGCGCAACCTTCGAAATTCAGGCTTAGACATGACAAGCTGTTTATCGATGGGCGCTGTTATCTTTACGACGCTATCTCCGAAACTGTTGTGCAGTCAAAAAAGTAGCTGGCGCGCAACGCTTGGGCCGTCACTTTGCCACTGGGCATTCCGTGTCTTCTGCCAGTGCACGTGCACCAAATATTGATATTCTGCTTGTTAACTGTCGCAGTGTTAAAAATAAAACTGATGAACTAGCGAGCCTATTATCCTCTCTAAACACGGATATAGTTCTCGGCTGTGAGTCATGGCTTGATGAATCGATCACTAACTCTGAAGTATTCCCTTTTGAATATGAAGCTTATCGTAAAGACAGAAATTCACACGGCGGAGGAGTATTTATTTTGGTAAAAAAAACCATACCGAGTTTCCCGATGAATATTAGCGATACCAGCTGTGAATCAGTATGGTGCAAGCTTGTGCTTCAGAATGGGGAACACATTACGATGGCAGCGTTTTATCGTGCACCCGGTGGTAACAGTATTCAGCCTTTTCTTTCATTATCCGATCAGCTGCAAAAAGTCACGACAGATTATTTTTTGATTGGGGGAGATTTTAATATGCCTGATGTTCGCTGGATAAACAAAGTGCCTGTATTCTCCTCCAAAGCATCTTTGACTACCGCGTTTGGAGACCTTATCGCCTGCCATGGCCTTTTTCAATTTGTTGATATCCCTACTCGGTGCTCCAGCGCTAATGCCAACACTCTTGATTTACTTTTTTCGAACTCTCCATCCCTGATTCAATCTGTCACTGCAATCCCCGGTATTAGTGATCATGTGGGAATAACTGCAAAGGTCTTATGTGATCGCCCGCCTTTACCTGCCATTCGGCCTCGTAAGGTTTACCTTTATGAGAGGGGCGATTACGATGCAATTGCTATGGAGTTAGAAAATTATTTTCCTTTGTTTGAATCTTACAGTGCTGCACCAGACATCACATATTTGTGGTTAAAGTTCAAAGAAAAAATATTTACCCTCATAGATCTATATATACCGTTTAAGATACTTTCGGGAAAACAAAGGTCAAATAAGCCGTGGTTTACACGAGAAATAAAAACACTCATCAATAAGAGGAAACGAATGTTCAAGAAGCATAGAGCCCACCCAGAGCCAGATTTATTTGTCAGCCTTGAGCAAGTAAGTGACTTAATAAAACGTAAAATCAAATCTGCAAAAAGTACGTTCTTTCTTTCATTGGGCTCTAAAATTAAAGATAACCCCAAAGAATTCTGGAAATTGGTGAAGTCCAACCGCAAAGATGACACAGGCATACCGTCACTCACTTGTAATAACAACTCTATCATTGATGATGTTGATAAGGCAAAATCCTTTAACGAATATTTTGAATCAGTCTTTTCAAAATCACAATCTAGGCAACTTCCGACTTGCACTTCCCAAATATTTGAACCTATGCCCGAAATTATCGTTGATGGTTACGGAGTACTAAAGCTTCTTCAAAGCATTAAACCAAACTCAGCGCCAGGGCCTGATGGAATTCCGAATCTTATTCTTAAATCCTGCGCTCCTGTGATATCCAAATATTTAACACTACTGTATAACATATCCGTTTCAAGTTCCACACTACCAGAGGATTGGAAAATTGGAAATGTGGTACCCATACACAAGAACGGAAGTCGAGATTTAGTCGAAAATTATCGACCTATATCGCTAACTAGTGTTTGTTGCAAGACACTCGAACACATAATATACACAGCCATCATTAACCACCTCCAAAACAACCATTTCTTTGTCGACTATCAGCACGGATTTAGGTCTGGCCGATCATGTTCCACTCAACTCATTGAATTTTCACACGATATACTTAAATCTTTCGATAATGGTGTACAAACAGACTGTGTATTGCTAGATTTTCAGAAGGCTTTTGACAAAGTTTCTCACAATCTTCTCTTGTACAAGCTATCTTTTCTTGGTTTACCTAACAATATTCTTTGCTGGCTTCAAAATTATCTAACCGGCCGGTCTCAGAAGGTTGTAGTTAACGGTGTTTCATCAACAAATGTTTCTGTGTCATCTGGTGTACCGCAGGGGTCGGTCCTTGGACCGCTTTTATTTCTGATTTACATAAATGATATTGGTGTGAGCATCTCTTCAAGTATAAGGCTTTACGCAGATGATTGTGTTCTGTACAGGGAGATACGAGATGACTCTGATAGGCTGGCGTTACAAACTGACCTAGAAAAAATTTGTTTTTGGTGCAGCCAGTGGCTCATGTCCCTAAACGTATCTAAATGCAACCACATTCAATTTTCCCGGAAACGCAAACCGTTCCAAACGCAATACAGTCTTAATAACGAAACTATTCCCCAGGTAACCCACGCTAAATATTTAGGAGTCGTATTTTCTTCCGACCTAACATGGAACCAACATGTAGAATTTATAACAACGAAGGCAGCTCGTACCCTTTACTTCATTAGGAGAAATTTTAAGCAGGCTCCCCAAGATGTGAAAGAACTTTTATACAGCACAAATGTCCGTCCTATTCTCGAATATGGTAGTACGGTATGGGACCCCTTCACGCAAAATCTGATAGGCAGTCTCGAAGCCATACAGAACCGCGCTGCTCGTTTTGTTAAGAACAGTTACGTATTTCCGAGCAGCATTACGCGAATAAAAGATTCCCTTGGCTGGCCTACGCTTGCATCGCGTCGCGCATTTTTTCGTATTTCTTTTTTGAGAGACGTATACTTCAACCAAACGCCATTGAACAAAGATGTGTATTTGATGCCGCCTACATACGTCTCGCGACGTCTTGACCACACACTAAAGATAAGAGAAATGCCTGCCCGTACAAATGCTTTCATGAATTCATTTTTTCCCCGCACTATACAAACCTGGAACCAGCTTCCCCGGGATATCATCCAAGTTGCAAGTGATGACAAATTCCTTGTAGCTTTACGAAATCACCTTCAGGCCTAAAATTTGTACGGTATTCTTTATAAAGAGCATGTCTGTCTAATGAATACTTGTCTTTTTTCATTCGTGAGTTTATGCAGGTGGCATACGTCTTACATTGTCTGTCGCCCATTGTTACATTATTGAAGGCACTCTTATATTTTGTCTGTTACTTATTTTCCAGTTTCATTTTTTTTTGGTACATTTTGTGTGTGAAATTGTGTTGTTTACCCCCCTACTGTAATGCCCTCTGGGCGAAATGTAGGTATGTGAATAAATAAATAAAATAAATAAATATAAACGGCTTTAATTTTTTATACGGTTTTTTAAGGCCACAGGGAGCCTTGATAGGTCCAAGTGTTTAGAGAATATTCTAGAGCTGTCATTTGGACACCAGTTTGAGTTGTCTTCACTACTTGTGCCGCCCGATCGGTCTGTGCTTCGCTCGTCTCCCAGAAAGTGACTCAACACAACGAGAAGGCAGCGAATGGGTTTACTGTACATCCCGGTTGCCCGTCTTCGAGAGCCGACAGTCCGGACCCGCCGACCCTAGTTGTCGCCGGTCGTTCGGAGCTCACAGTCGGAGCCCGTGTCCAAGCCTGCGGATCGTCCTTCCCACACCAGTGCTGCGTAGGCTAGGTTAATGCAAACTGCATGGAGCGACCTGTCTGTCTTTCTAAATAAACCTCTTCTTCTTTTCTAATTGAGGCAACAAAGAGACTAGTTTATCTAGATATTCGTTATCTGTCGAGGCAGGACAATTGCGGAATATATTTTGCTAGTGTTAAAAAAAGACACGTGCTATAGTTTCTTTAACTGTAGCGATAATGTTGTTTTGTTATATTTCATAGATTTCTTTAGATATCGCATACCGTTTCTCCTCCTCCATTGCCCTTTTTGTTGGCTGTTCTCCTAAGCAAAATATTTCAGCACGGGAGCGCACAACCGCGCCTTGATAACGCTCGTGATGAAATCTGTCCAACTCGACTTTCGCTTGAGTTTTATCTTCCAAACCTTGCCCAGGACTTTGGCATTCTAGTTCTACCAGAACACGCAAATTACGTAGCAATGCTTTTTCTGTCTCAGCCTCCAGAAATTTAATGATAGTACCTCTCTCAATTGCTAGCGGTTTTAATTCTTGTTTAAGGAGCTCCCATTTAACAAATAAATGTTCGGTTGTTTCTCCTGTTTGCTTGATTAGATCCTTCGTACTGGTTACAAAAACTTTATCTTTTAATAATTGAACATTTAGTTTTCATAGCTTCCAATTTATACTCTTTTTTCTTCGTTTCTTCCCAACAGTTACTAATACCATGCAGTGGTCTGGGAAAAATACTGGTTCTACCGCAAAACCATTTAAAGTGTTAATTAGATCTACAGAACAGTATATTCTGTCTAACCTCGCGTGAGAGGATTTTTGAAAGTGTGTAAATTGCAGATGGTTTTCTTCCAGCTGGAAGGGGGCAACATCAAAAAGATTTCCTTCGGCAACTATGTCCAGTAGTAGACGTGCGCTTTTGTCAATTCGCGCTTTAAATGGAGTTCTATCTGCTCCGTCGCAAACACAATTAAAATCTCTTAGTAGAACTAACAATCTATCAGAAATTAAATATGGGCGCAAGTGATTAAAAAACACAATTCTGCTATTAACCTCATTCGGAGCGTAAATACATATAACTCTCCACCTTATGTCTGAAACTTGAAAGTCGCACATAATGAAGCGGCCACAGAGGTCTGTGGTAACCATTAATTTAGAGAGTTGGAAAGACTTCTTAATAAACAGTAAACAGCCCCCAGATTGACCAACAGCATGGCTGACACATACTTCATAGTCACGCAGAAAATGCTGCAGGGCAAGCTCTACCTGATCATCTGTTGAGATCTTTGTTTCCTGTACGGTCAGAAAGTCAACTTCCTTATCTTTGAGTAGGCGTTTCAGCTTATATTGTTTGTTTTTTTCTAGAATTAAAGCCTCTGACATTTGGTGTTGCAAAACGAGGGCCATCAACTAAAAGTGAAGGAGGAGGGAAAGGGGGAGGGGGAGATGGAGAAGGAGGAGAGGAGATAAGAGGGGCTATGGGTTTGGGCTTAAACACCAGCAGCTTGGGTGCAAGGTAGGTTTCCGCTTACTCGCTGCGGTGGTGTCAGGTGGCGCATCTTGGTTTCGCTTGGTGTCGTCCCTTGGAACTGCTTTTGGTCACATCCATTGAGTACGGTAGGTGGTCGTTGCCTTCTGACGTCGTCGGCTTCTTAGCAAGATCTGCAGGCTGCTGGGTTAACTTCCGTGGTCTCGGGGTGTCTTTGTCCTTGCTTTCCTGTGAGTCTTTTTCTTCATTCTCTGTCTCCGAGCTGGTTTGTGGTGTTTCCGAGACTTCCTTGACAGCTGGAACCTCGTTCTTATCGGAAATAGGAGGTCCGGACTCTGCAGACCCGGCTTGGGTTGGGAGAACCTCTCCAGTGGCGCGTCTACGACTTCAGAGATATCCATGAACTCTTGCTTCTGCACAAGAGCCCCGTAGCACGGCTGCATAGCTGGAGTAGCACTCGTCACCTTCGTGTCCGAATCTGTTGCAACGCGCACACATTGGGGCGCGACACTTCCTGCGTATGTGACCAACTTTCTTGCATCTCAGACACAAGGGTGGTCGCCCGGACATGACCAGAAGGGACTGTATACCGGCAACTCTGAGCAGATGGGGAATATCTTCCGATGTCGCCATGTCATGAAGACTCAAAAAGACCTCTCTGTTCAGCGTTTCCATGTTTTTCGTCCCTGGCACGCGCCACTTTTCCCTCGAGACGCTACGCACGGTTCCAAATGGCGACAATGCTTCAGGAATCTTTTTATCTTCTAGGTACGACGGAAACCAGAGCAGCTTGAGCTTAACGTCTTTTGAGTTCGGGTCGATGACCATGCACTTTTTGCCCTTCACCGTCAGTTCTTTTGCTGCTTTCAGCTTCTCCGCGGCTTCAGAACTCACTAGCGTAGCCATCCAAACGTGACTCATTTGGAACTGTCCAAGGGACAACACTTCACGGAGATCAATGGCGTCTTTGAGTCCGTCGCGAAAATCAATGGCACGGTAGGGCCTGCCCGACATGTCGGCATGAAGAAAAACAGAATTCATGCACAAGCTCCCGGGAGGAAACCGTGGAAGTAGGATTCAATGCTCATCTTGGCTTGTCGCCTGAACTTGGCTTTTTCCTGGGGCCGCGGGTGCGGCTGCAGCGTTGTCCGGTTGCATCTTTTGAAAGTCGTTGTTAGCATATGAACCAGAAGTAGAAGGGTTTCCTCGGCCTGAGGCCGATTGCTGGTTTGCAGCACGATCGGCCCCTATAAAGCCGGTCGTGGTTTACAGCATGAAAACGCGTCCGTTCGAAACGGCGTCTTCTTCTTTCTCCTCGGCCACCGATCTCCTTAGTCATCAATAAGTAAAGCCTCTTCCTGTCTTAAAAGTAGCGTAAGGTGCGTGGATGCACGAGGCACGTGCAACGTGCGGCCCTTGGGAAGGTCATGGCGGCACAACGTAGCATTGAGCTAGATATCAGACGGCGTGTTCTTCCCAGAAGTGGCGCGCGGCACCTGTCCTCGAGCATTCCTCCTTAGTGTTCACAGTACGGCGGAGAGCCGTTGTGGCGCTACTGCGGGCATATCGATGCTAACGGTGCGTGCCGAACAGGCTCGCCATTTTCTCCCGCTGGACGAAGCGAGCGATTCTCACACACCTCCCCTCTCCCCCTCCATACTCAGGGATCCTGGGGAGCTCAATCCCCACTCCTGCCCGTTTCGATTTGGATGAGAATCGTAACGGCGTGCGCTCGTATATCTTAGTTGTACTACACTGGCTCAATTTTCATATACAGCTGAGAAACCAGACGGCCATTAGGGCTGACTAACTTCCGGCTGTATAAACATACATAAAACATTATTATTATTATTATTATTATTATTATTATTATTATGAATATTATTATTATTATGAATATTATTATTATTATGAATATTATTATTATTATTATTGAGTGAACACGCCTGTCATTTGTAGCCGGTCACGCATCGTCGTAACACTATATGAACAAATCCACTGCAGTAGTTCTCTGGCAGTGGTTGCCAGAATTCAAGATAGATCGACTTACCAGTTTACTATATACATCCATCCGAACCAAACTATTTCTACCCCGTAAGTAGAAAAAAAAAAAAAAAAGACGAACAAGGTCAATAGAGGCCCGCGTGAACATCCGATAAACTCGAGAACACACACACGACAAGAGCGCTTTGCGGGAGAAGTGGGGAAAACAAACAAAAGAACTCATTTTGCGTCATATATCCGATCCGCGCGGTCTCGCGATGCACGCAATGTTTGGCGAGTCAAGAGTAGACTCTCGAGGGGAGCCTGCAGTGAGAACAAAGAGCAGTCCGTCGATCTATACGCATCTCGACAGTTTCTGTGTTTTTCTCTCTCCTCGTCTCAAGTATTGCGGCATTCGTCTCCCTGTCTGCGCTCGGAGTGCTTTCATATCGGTCACACTCGGTGCGCCGTGTGTTGTCGTTCCCTCTGCTTCGGTCCTTGCATAACACCCCCGAAGGCGACCCCGCGCGTCTAAGCAAACAGATGTATGGAACGCCCACGCACTGAGCTGGTGGAGAAACACAGAAAAAGGTTCGCGTTCATAAGTGTTTCGAGCAGCGCTCCTAATGCCCTTCGCGGATCTTTTGAATATTATAGTATTTCGGCAATCAAACGGTAAGAGAGATCTTGTGTGTCCGCCCGTTGTGACTCGACAGCTAAAATGAGCGGGAAAAGCTGAATTAAGGTATACACCAATTCAATTGCCCCGCTAAATTTATTGGGAAGTGCTTTCCCTCTAAACATAGCGGCGGATGGTGGGTATTTAATGGTAGATATGTCCACCTTCCTTTCACACTTCCCCCGGAGCCGAGGCTTCTTGCACCGCTTGTGTGGCAGCCTCTCCATGACCCACTGATGGAAACCAATTTTGGGAAGTGCCTCCCACCCCCGCTTGATCAGCTGCTTCCAGCTTATCAGTGACCGCGAAAAAGTGTCCTCACAGAGCTTTGTTTTTCATGGCCCAGAACAAGTTAGGACCACTGGGAGCCAGATTGTCATAGACATGCACGAAAACGACATTTCATATAAAGTAGTACCCCAAAACGAGGGTATTACTCTAGGCGGAATGACACACGTTGTAAGTAGGGCAGAGAGACTCTGCGGATAAAACTTAAATGCTCCCTGGTGAACAGTTATTACCGTACTTGAAGCGTATACCACACCCGCGGGTTGCGTCACATCTAAGAAGGATGAAGGAGATTATTCTCTCCAGCTGCTCCATGCCGCTGGGTCAGAAGACCGTAATTGTTTGGGAGAAGCACTTTGTATCCGGCACAAATTGTTCATCTTTTTGCTTTCGTATTTCAGCGGCTTCCGGCTTCCACCCCTTGGGTAAAGCGGGCGTGCGACGTCTTCACAGAGATTAACGTGCCATGGCCAAGAATATCTTGCGAAAATAGCGGCCCATAAGACACCCTCGCTCGTTTATCACTGCAGACAGCAATTACGCGGGTATAAGAACAGTAGCGCGAGGTGCTGGCGAAGCGGTGGTTGTTTCGGTCTTTACCAGCAGTGGAGAAGGGCAGAAACATTGTTTTCGACAGTTACTGACGACGTAAATGCCTGTGAACTGTGTCCCAATTCATTTAAGGGTTTTGTTTGTTTGTTGTTTTTTTTTTGTTGTTTTTTTTTCTTTCTTTTTTACGGAGTAAACTGTGCATTGTTTAAAGGGCCATGAAACAATTTTCCTATTTTCGCCACGTACTGCTCAGAATGAATCTTTGAATTTCACAACCAGCAATACGGCCGTTTTACACAGTCTCACAGACTAGAGCTACTAACTAAGCTACGGTTCAGCCAACGTTACTAGAGCAACTCAGTTGGGAAACTGCCATAAAGCCTGCCCTGAAAACAGTGGCCCCGATTGAGAACCGAGCTAATGGCGATCGCAACGCCGCCATTTCTCCCGCAGCGGTCACTCAGTGAACTGCACGGCCGGAGTATTGCCTTCGATAGCTTCCGCAGTGACTGCTTTTTTGTCTTCAATCGGCCATTTTGGTGAAAGAAGTTTCTGGAGGCGAACTCCGTTTCCCAGGCACATGCGCCGCGAATCTCTACCGAAGTTAGGACGCGCCTAGGTCGGGACGCGCTCTCTAAAACTACCGGTGAGACATGGTTGTATAAAAACAATATTAATTGTGCCGAAAAACATTGTAAACTGAATATTTTAAAAAACATCACGCGCCTGTCATTTTTCACTAATCTCCAATAGAAGTTCCTACAAAAAGAGCTTTTACCTTTTTGTTTTTACGCAAAAACATGCTTTCTAAAAGGTCATGGTGACCACAATAAAAAAAAAAAAAAAAGATTGAGCAGCCATCTTGGCACCTCGAGCCTGGGCAGCCTGGGAGTTTCCGTACTCTGGCAACATTCAGTGACCCTAGCAGTAGCTATACTTCATCTCACCTTAGCGTGGACTAACTGCGAAGGTTATGCAAGCGCGAGCGGCTAGCTTTAACTGCCTTGACTAGAACACTCGCTGCACGAGCGCTCGTGCAGTCGACGAGGCTTCATACAAAACAACTAGCTCGCGCTTTTAGCACGCGTGGCTAACAATAGTCCATGCTAACCTTATGTTGTACCGCAGGAAAGACTATAAGCGCGAGCTCCTTGCTCTGGGGCAGATCTCGGCGGCACAAGCTCTCGTGCAGCAAGGGCAGCTGCCAACGCTATGAGCTCGCGCTTCTAACTTTCGCTGCGGTACAACAGAAGGTGAAACGGAGTATATATATTGTTCGAGGCGGGGCTTAGGCCGCACGTCCGGAGGCTTCCTGGCTCGTGACGACGACCATTCCCCGAAGAGAAGAACCCAGGGGTCCAGTGGAGGTGGGAGAATTGGTAACGTAACGAACGGTTTAATTACATGGTAGCGATACAGTCGTCAAATCCAAGAGAACAAATGGAGCCCTCACGCCCCGCCTTATATAGGGGTCCGTTTTCTCCCTCTCTCTCCGCCAGGGCAGCAGGTGCGACCGCCACGTGCTTTGCAGCTGGGTCCGCCGCGTCGTAGTCAGAAATGAGTCATAGCCAAGGTTCTCCGCAGTTAGGCCAGGCCTCTCTCCCCTTCCGGAGCGCACGAACCCACACGCACACACACACACGTCCCGTTGACGTCACGGACGCGTTGAGACACGTTTTGGGCAGGCTTCGACAGGTGGCCGGCAGTCCTGACACGTCGGGACTCGTTTCGGGACTCGTTTCCGCAGCGTTGAAACTCGGAAAAGGTTGCCGAAGGTTCCATTCTTAACAATATATACTTTGTTTCACCTTATGTTGTACCGCAGCGAAGGCTAGAAGCGCGAGCTCATAGCGTTGGCAGCCGCTCTTAAGTCACGAGAGCTTGTGCCGCCGAGATGTGCCCCAGAGCCAGAGATGGCAAAATTACTTTCAAAAAGTAATTAAATTACATTACTAATTACTTTTCTGAAACTCCAAAAATGGAATTCAATTACATTACAAATTACCGCAGACTGAAGGTAGTGACATTACATTACAATTACTTTCCAAAAATAATGAAATTACTTTGACATTACTTTTGAATACTTTGAGGCAGTAATTCGTGCTAATTTTATTTACCGTATACACCAACGCAGTGTTGACAAACAAGCCCTCGTTTGCCCACACAGGGTGTGGGTACTGCGCGTGTGCAGGAACCAGATCCGATAGAAACGAGGCGCTGCGCATGCGCAGTATCAACAGCAGCGCCACCGCAGTGATGGGACGTCGGAGCTGAGACCAGAACTCAGATCTTCCTGTTTACACCGCAACAGCCTTATGCGCCTCAAAAGGGACTATACTGAACAGTCGTTTTGCTGGCACACACGGCATAAGTGTCAAACATGATGAATAGCTTCTTTAGATGTGACTCAGAAAGACAGTCGACTCACCGATTTCACTCTTCAAAACAGTGAAGGTCCTAACTAAAAGGGTGATATGTTTCCGCCATCCTGATTTAGAAGTTGTAGTCCGTGTCAGTTTGTTAAGTCGGGCAATGGCAGCTCGTTCTTAGAAGGAGTCGTCACGTGATACGTTTCCCTTTTGCCTCGGACGCAATCTAATCCTATTCACCCAATGGCACTAGCTGGCGTATTCCCTGTCATTTCTCTCAAGGAGCATTTTTCTCCAACACCCGAAGAGTCCAAGTTTTTGCGCATTGTCAAATAAAGGGCCTGGATAATTGCTAAGCAGAAGCGTCGCTAGTTGAGGAATGGCGCGAGCTTCCTAAATTGTGTACTCTCCCAACAAATGGGGGGCGATATCTGCTCGTAGGCTTATTCCCGAATAAACTTCCCAAGGGAAGGCCGCGAGGCGTAGCGCAAGCAGCACCTGCTTTGCTCGCGGACTCACGAAACGTTCTGGGGCCTTGACAAGGCATTTGGAATTAACTACTTATTCCGGTCGTTTGTTGTTCACAATGGTCGAAGCTTACGGTTTGACCTTGCTTGACGAAAGAACAAGAAGGCTGGAGATCTGTTTGTCCTATCCTCTCAGGTTTTAAAATGTGTTGACCTCACTGGTGATGTGCCCGTCGCCTTGTAGCCTAGGAACTGTTCATCCCTAAGCTGACGCACTGTCAGCTTAGGGATGAACGGTGGAAGCTTCCTGCTCGTCGGAACAGTCACACGTCTATCCTTCGCCACGTAACCATGCTCTCGTTCACCCAAGCGCAGAGAAAGGGACGGGTCAGGTGATCAAAGGGAGGTGTTTGATTGGTTCTGATTAGCTGGCAGCTCCCACCGCACTGTCAGCTTAGGGACGAACGAAGTATAGTATCGTCGTGATGACGCGACGCCGTGAATCTGTCGTGCATGGAGTTCATAAGCCGTTGCTTTAAAGTGATGTCTACACGTAAGCTTTTCTCCTTCGCTTTTCCAGCCCTCCTTTGTGCGTCTGTCCAGCTCTTCATACGAGGCTTTGTGCTCAAGTGGCCGTAGTTTATTTCCTCTGATGGTCTTTGACAACATTTCACCATGCAAAATAATTCTTATCTTTTTTGAAGCAATTGCAAACGAACTTTCTAATTTAGGACAAAAGTAATTTTAAAACTAATAAGTAATTCTCTCGAAATTACTGCCTGAACGTAATTCATTCCATTACTCAATTACTAGCCTAGAGAAGTAATTCATTCCATTACTCAATTACTAGCCTAGAGAAGTAATTCATTCCATTACTCAATTACTAGCCTAGAGAAGTAATTCATTCCATTACTCAATTACTAGCCTAGAGAAGTAATTCATTCCATTACTCATTACTGCAAAGCGTAATTTAATTGCTGTAATTTCATTACAGTAATGCCATTACTGCCATCTCTGTCCAGAGCAAGAAGCTCGCGCTTGTAGCCTTTCCTGCGGTACATCATAAGGTGAAGCAGAGTATAGCTCCTGCTTTGATCCGCGTGTTTTGCCGACAACATGGTCGACAGAGCAGCTCGGCGCGAGTCACGTGGTACTCAGGGTTTGAGGAGGCGGCACGCTCTATGGGAGAACACATAGAGGTCAACGCAACACGGCTGATTAAAAAATAAACGCCGAGTTCACAGTTTTCGAAACTAGTCTGTCCGTGAAATTCGTAAAGCACTAAACACTCTATCAAAGTTTTCAGAATATCAGATGTGTGTGAAAATTTTGAGCAGGCAATTCCCGAGGCTTTGAAGCAGACGATTGTTGTACGCGGTGGAGATGGACCTTTTGGGTTGGCCGGAGCGGGTCACGTGAACCGTGTGACGTCGCCGTGACGTCGCCGCGTCGTCTGCTGCAAGATGCCGCTCAGGCAATTTTTAAACAAAATTACGTCCTTACGTGGCACACAACTTAGCGCAAAATATGTCTTTATTATGTCAAAAACTATTGCCGTTCCGTACATTCCCACAATATTAAAGAAACAACGATTTTCTCACGTTCCCCATGCATTTCTGACCGGAGTTGGAACCTCCGGGCGTTCGCCGCTAGTCGCCGAGAGATGGCGTTCTAGAGTGCGCTACTCGCTACTCTAGAGTTCCTGTATAGGCTCCCTACGGGAGCCAGAGTTGCGCGGTCATGCATGGCATGTGGATTCAGCTCCTCACGTGACTGAATTCGGCGAATAGCAGCGCCGCGCGTTCGAGGCGCGCGGCGAGCTCAAAAGCCGGGGAACGTACGCCGGGGCGCGTGCAACGTCTACTTTGCTGCACGACACTTGATACGGCTCCTAACGTGATCGGATCTCGGCGAATAGCGGCGAGGGCGGCACGCGGCACGTGGAATCAAACGCGCAACTCTGGCTCCCGTAGGGAGCCTATACAGGAACTCTACGCTACTCTAGAACGCGGTGAGCGGACGTGTTTCCTGCGGTGAGCGGACGTGTTTCCTGGTTCTCCTCGAGCATTCGAAGCTAAGTGCCAGTTTTTCTTCTTTTCTCTCTCTTTTTGAGAGTTGATAGGAAGTGACTATGCGGTAGCAGTGTTAGGTTTGAACAGCAGCAGTTGGGATTAGTTGAGGCTACTACGAAGTTAGTTTCGTAGGCTCTGTTTGAATTTTTGGCGGGAAGTGACGGTTTGTTCCCGGTCTAGATATGGGTCCAGATTTGGGTCGGCAGGACAAGGGTGGGGACGAGTTGGTGCAGTGTGAGGGGTGTGGGCGGTGGTGTTACCTAGAGGAGACCGGTTTCGGGAGTCTGGAGGAGGCGGCGGGGATGAGTTTCGAGTGTCGGCTTTGTGTGCAGCTTAAGCAGGTAACTGGGGAATGGGAGGGTAGGGTTCGGGAGATTGAGGCCGAGCTTAAGGCAGAAGGCGAGAAGCGGGTGGGTCTCGAGGCCCAGGTTGAGGAGCTGACTGGGCAGCTTAATCATGAGAGGGAGCAGCGGGTCGGCCTCGAGAAGGAGGTGGAAGAGCTGGGGGAAGTATGGAAGGCGGGTTTAGAGGAGTGTAAGAGGGAGTGTGACAGTAGGGTAGAGCGCCTGGAAGGGGTAATTCGAGCGAGTGAGAGTAGCGAGGGAAGAAAGGAGGAAGTGTCAGTTCTAGCGGGACGAACCGCCAGTCCGCAGGCTGGGGTCGCTGGTGGTCAGGAGTCCAGCCTGTTGACTGACGGGCTCGACGACGCTGGAGAGCTGAGGGACCCTCAGCTCAATAGCGCCTTCGAGCAGCAGGCGTCGGGCAGTCAGGTGACAGCAGATAAGTCGCAGGACAAGGGCGCGCAGGTACCAGGGGGATCTAGGGTACTGGTAGTGGGGAGCTCTAACGTAGCACGGGTTAAGAGGGGTGTACTGAACAGGGTGAAGGGAGACCAGAGGGTAACCGTAGAGGTCCAGTCAGGGAAGTGTATGGTGGATGCTATGACCGCAGCACGTGATGGGGTGTGGGATAACCGGGAGGGAAGGAACCTAGTAATAGTTCACGCGGGACTTAATGATGTGCTCAAGAGTAGGAGCCAGAACCTCGGAAAGCAGCTAAGCGTGGGAATGCGTAAGCTGAGGGACGTGTCTGAGAATGTGCACGTGGTTGTGTGCACCATTCCAGAAGTTCGGGGGCAGTCCGGGGTAACGGAGAGGAGGGTTGTTGAAGCCAACAGGGTAATTAAGGGTATGAGTCGACAGCTTCGGTACGACGTAATGGAAGTAAACAGGGAAGTGTACGAGGCTGGCTCCCCCCCTTTTGCAGATGGCATTCACTACAGTGAGGCCACGGGTTACAGGGTGGGGGATAGGATGGGCCGCACGGTGACTGCTTTTTTGGGGGGACCGAGGGCCCTGGGGGCACTGAAGTAACTGAAAACCCAACAAAATCAGGAGAGGCACCCAGGGTTAAAAAGAGGAGAAAACGTAAGAACAGGTATAAACAAACAACACAATCAGGCATTGGATATATTAACATGCAGGGTGGTAGAAATAGGTTAGAATGGGAAGAGGTAGAGGAGCAACTAAGAAAGGAGGATTTAGTGGTGTATGGGTTTGTGGAAACACATCTCAGAGACATGGAGCAGCCACCTTGCAACCCTGACTATGTGTGGGAAGAATGCAACAGAACGGAGGGAACGAGGAAGGGAGGTGGAATTGGAGCATTTATTAAGAAGAACATGAACTTTCAAAGGATCAGAAAGGAGTGCGCCGAACACTTGTGGCTGAAAGGAAAAGTCGCTGGGGAATCAACAGTCCTTGGAGTTGTTTACTTATGGACAGGAAAAGGTGCTAAAGAGGAAAACAGAAAAATGATTGATTGCATATCAAAAGACATTAGTGAGCTAGGGGAAGGCTCTGAAATAATTATTATGGGAGACATGAATGCCCATATCGAGGGTCTGGATGGGTATACGGACTCAACTGGAAGCATATTACTAGAACTGGTGGAAAAGCATGACTTAGTTTTATGTAATACCAGTCAGAAGTGTGACGGGCACATAACGTGGGAAACTGGCAATCTACATTCAACTATAGATTACGTACTTATGTCACACAAAATATATGATAAGTTACAAGTAATGAAAATAGATGAAGAAGGTTCCAAAAGTCTTGGTAGTGATCACAAACGTATTAAGCTGAATTTCGCCAGAGAAGTAAATGCTGAAACTAGACAACATAATTCAAAGCACACTTTCTGCAGCGACAAAGAGTTGGAAATGGTTGCTGAAAGAAAAGAGGAAGTAGTTTCAGGGCAACGGTATACAGATTGGACCTATGAGAGCCTAACTGGGCTTTTTGTTCTGGAACTAGACAAAGTTCAGAGTAAACGAAAGGGGAAGCAAGGACATAGACCAAAAAGCTGGTGGGACAAAGAAGTGAAGCAAGCGATACAAAAACGTCAGGAAGCCTCTAGAGAACACAGGCATTCCAAGCGTAGTGGGGAGTCGGAAACGGAGGTAAAAAGAAGATGGGACACTTTTATAACATGTCGCCGAGAGGCATCCAGTTTGATCAATTCGAAAATTCAGAGAAAGGGTGAAGAATGGATGAGTAATGTAAGCAAGAAGGATAGAAACGCAGCCAAGAAGTTTTGGGAGCACTTGAACTCACTCGGTGAAACGACGCAAGCTAGACAGAGGTTCATACTCTCGCATCAGGGAGATCAATTAGAGGGAGATGATGCGGTACGATATATAGGAGCAGTGATGCAGGAGAAATTTCGGGAACGGGTACATGTGGAAGATAGGAGAACCGAAGGAGGTACCAGTCCAGCTTTTGACATCGCGGATTTTGGACAAAGAGAATGGGAAAAGGCGGAACGAAGAGTCCCTAGTGGCACGTCGACAGGCACAGATGGTATCCCAATCAAGCTGGTGAAGAATTTGGGTCCTAAATCTAAGGCAAAACTAAGGGAGGTGGTGAGCACTATGGTAACAAAAGGAAATATTCCAGATGAATGGAGGCTTAGTAGGATGAGTATGATATATAAGGGAAAGGGAGATAAGTCTGACATTAGGAATTATCGTCCCATAACCGTGACACCAGTTATTTACAGGTTGGTAATGCAGATTATAAAGAACAGACTGGAGGAATGGGTAGATTGCGAGGGCATACTGGGCGAGTTACAGAACGGGTTTTGGAAACAAAGAAGGTTGGAGGACAATATATTTTCTCTAACACAGTGTATAGAAATAGCGCAAAAAGAAAACAGACAGCTCTGGCTGGCATTTCTGGATATCAAGGGTGCCTATGACAATGTGAACCAAAAAACTTTGTGGGACATAGTGGAGAGCTTAAACCTAGATGAAGGACTAACAGCAATATTAAGGAACATTTACAAAGATAATAAGGTGATAATAACATGGGAAGGAAAGGCAACGGAGAAAATAGAGATAGGACGAGGCCTTAGGCAGGGGTGCCCGTTATCGCCTTTGCTGTTTATGTTGTATCTGAGAGGATTGGAGGATAGACTAGAGAAGAGTGGGCTTGGATTCGACCTTTCGTACAGTAAGCTAGGCCAAAAAATTCAGCAATCCTTACCGGGGCTGATTTATGCGGATGATATCGTACTAATGGCTAACAACAGAATAGATTTGCAGGAATTAATGAGCATCTGTGGTAGGGAAGGAGAGGAATTAGGTTTAGAATTCAGTAGTGAAAAATCAGCAGTCATGATGTTTAACAATGATGATGTTGAGAGACTGAAGATACAGAATATTACAGTTGAGAGAGCTAGTAAATACAAGTATCTAGGATTATGGATATGTGATGGTGCAGAATATCTCAGTGAGCATGAAACGTATATAATAGGTAAGGGCAACAGAAATGCGGCTGTAATGAAAAATAGAGCACTTTGGAATTACAACAGGTATGAGGTGGTGAGAGAGATTTGGAAAGGGGTCATGGTGCCTGGCTTGACTTTTGGAAACGCAGTGCTATGCATGAAATCCGAAGTGCATGCAAGACTAGAAATAAAACAGCGTGGAGTAGGTAGGCTGGCTTTGGGGGCACATTGCAAAACACCAAACCAGGGAGTACAAGGAGACATGGGATGGGCGTCATTTGAGGGCAGGGAAGCTGTGAGCAAGATAGAATTTGAGGATCGGTTGAGGCAAATGGGTGGGGAGCAATGGGCACGAAAGGTTTTCAGCTATTTATACATGAGGAGTATAGACACAAAATGGAGACAGCGCACTAGGAAATTGAGAGGAAAGTTTTTAGGCTATAGTGGGGTTACGGAAGAGCTGGTCTCAGTTAAGAAGAAAGTTAAGGCCACAGAAAGAGATCGATGGCTAGAGGGAATGCAGACAAAGACGGCTCTGGAAGGCTATAGATTAAACAAAACAGTTATTGCCAAAGAAAGCACTTATGACAACTCTAGGGGAAGCTCGTTGTTGTTTGAGGCAAGGACAGGTGTTTTGCGAACCAGAACGTACAGAGCGAAGTACCAGGAAATGGACACAGTGTGCGCTGCTTGTGGAGAGGAGGACGAGACGGCTGAGCACTTGATACTCTACTGTAAAGGGCTTCACCCTATGCATACCGAAGACAACATAGATTTAATAAAGTCATTTGGTTTTAGAGACAGCGAAGGAAAAGTGGATTTCAAGACAGTAGAGATTACCAAGCAAAGATTAAGTGAATGGTGGCAGAAAGCGAGAGAAAACTAGGCATTTTCTTATTAACTGATATCAAGGGGGATTTATAGCCTCACTTTCTTTTCAGTACGGAGTGAATATAGTTTTCACATATAAATATTCTAAGATTAAAGGGTAAGGCAAAATGGCTAGGTGGCGTAAGCTACCGCCCGATCCAAAGGGCTCAGCCGTATTCATCCATTCATCCATCCTCCAGAGCCGTTTATTGAGAGAGTTTGGCCATACATTGGTTTGAATAGGCGAGCATCTCGGGGCCAACCACAGGCCGCGAAACAGCCCCTAGCGGTGGTCGTGTGCTCTACATTTGTGACACAACTATTCGCGACTCCAATTCACTATAGGTGGCGCCACTCATTTTTCAAAATGGCGGGTTTAGTGAGGGTCGGAGATGCGTGTCGCTGCTGAGCCTATCTAGTGTTTTGGAATCACTGAGCGACACAAATTATTTCTGGTAATACGAGAAAGCTAGGGTGTTATGAAAGCAGGTCACCTTTTTATCCTGAAAATAAAAACGGTGTTTAGCGTAATATTTACGCCAGGAGGCACGTTTTAATTCTGGAGCGAAACCGAAACTAACCTCTATTTTGGATTTAATTTCTCGGTACACGTCTTAATTTCAGATTCTTTCATAACTCAAGATGTGTCTCACCTCGTAATTATTTAGCTAAAGAAGTTGTTCGCGGAAAATTTATTTCCTGACATACATGTTCGATCCAGGCACTTAATAATATCTTGGAGATTTCAGTGACCATTTAAAGACAGGATCTTTCATACACCCTAGATGTAACATAGACTAATGTAGTTGTTGTAAATATCAGTGCTGATATTTGCGCGTTCTCGGTGCCTTTTCTCGTTCAGATAATTGTCATGTGAAATAATGAAACGTGGGCCTTTTAATGTTTTTTTTGGGGGGTATTTATATGATTAATTGCTTCAGCATTATTCCCAGCACAAGAAAACATAATAAATCAAATTTTTACAATATGCTCACAAAACGTATAAATTAGAAAACGCTGTTCTCATTACAAAGACACAGACGGAATCCTTGTCAGACAACTGAAGTGTGTTTGACAATTAAAGCAACGCCTGAAGCATTGCATCCAGTGTTTGATTGTTTGTCTATCTTGAAAACGATGTCAGAGTTTTTCATATGCTAAAAAGAAAACAAAATGATACCTTTCTGGGAAAAAAACTATTATGGTCAAATTCGCGTATTGTTGTGATCGTGTCATTATTGAGGGCATACATTGCCGTGATGTGTAATAATAATATTAATATTCAAATTAAGATATTTTATTACGTAATTTCTAAAGCACGAATATAATTTGTTGCTTATGATCTAAGTTCAAACGCGCGAACAAGTATGACTATCAAAAGTTTTTTAATTATCATCACTGGTTCCAATTGCTGAATTTTTAATTACCAAGTTATAAAATAAAAATAGTGTAAAATGAATGAAAACATTCTAGCTAATGTGAGAAATCCATGTACGATTGCATTAATTGTGGGGGTAAAGCATATGGTGCTACAAAAGTCGCGAATTTTGACAATCGGCAAAACTTCCAAAGTCGCAGCCAGTACCTTTCGAAACTAAATGCCCACTCCCCCCCCCCCCCCCCCCCAAAAAAAAAAAAATATATATATATATATATATATACATATATATATATATATTTTTTTTTTTTTTTGGGGGGGGGGCATTTAGTTTAGAAAGATATTGGCTGCGACTTTGGAAGTTTTGCCGATTGTCGAAATTCGCGACTTTTTGGCGATCTCAGCCTTTCCAGTTCGAAGGAACGCCTACCTGCTTGCACGTCTCCTCACTGTAGCACGTTTCGTTGGCGTTGGAAGCTAGTGAAACAGTAGTGAGTTTTAGTATTGCGTATGTGGAGCGAACGCAAGTGCTGTGTGTTTGCGTAAGTTTTGCGCGTTCCACACTGCGCGTGCTCGGAGCTCAAAATTGCGGTCTTGGATTGGCGTATGGCGATGACGCGCATGCGTAACGTAGAGCACGCAACTCTAACGTAAACGCACGGCGCTTGCGTTTGCTCTATACGCAATACTAAAACTCTCTAATAAAGTACAATCCCATACCAGCTGCAGCACTACATTGGGACCTTGAAGAGGGTTGTTTGCATTCAGAAATGACATTTCGCGAGTCATGATCGCGAGCGGTTCCGCCGTGACCGCTGAGCAGGAGAATCGGAGGACCCTCACTAGAGCGCTTCCCATTTCCGCCGCGGGAGGGCGAGCAAAGAGCTGGAGACGCGAATACTTCGTTTCACCTTATGTGCGAGCGAAGGCAAAACTGGAAGCGCGAGCACTGAAGCTCCGTGCGTTCAGGCTTTGCTCGAGCGCGCGAGCTGGGGAGAAATGCAAAAAGCGCTGGTCTCGCGCTTCTAGCTTTGGCTTCGCTCGCAGATAAAGTGAAACGAAGTATAATTTGAGCCGTGCCGAGCGGAACTCCGCGTCTCAAGACGCTCGCGCACCCCACCCTTTGCACTGCTTTCTTTCAGCCAGTCTCAGGACGCTGTTCTAGCAGTGCAGACAAAGGCATGGGCACGAGCGCGTGGCTTTGGAAAGTGCCTCCTATGCACGAGGTCTCGTACAAACAAAAGCGTTTCGCTGAGCTAGGCTCACGCGCCTATGCCTTTTTCTTCACTGCAGACATTTGTGAGATGGAGTAGAGGTCTCCTGATTGGTCGACGCTGTGTCACAAATTTAGTTTACGCTCTAAGCGTGGGGGGAATATTCGGCGCTGGCGGCGGCCTTTGCTCCGCCTATTGTCCAAACTTTCCTAATATACGGCTCAGGTATAGACCTTTCCAATGTTTACAAAATCACAGCCCCACGTGCGATCTTCACAGCTCAGCACGTGCGCGTTCCCCGCTTCGGAAAGCGAGCTAAGCACGCGCCGTACGCACGAACACTCAAAATGGCACCGGCCACACACTCTCATTTGGAAAGGTTTATACCAGACAGAGCCGTATATTAGGAGAGTTTGGACAATAGGCGGAGCAAAGGCCGCCGCCAGCGCCGAATATTCCCCCCACGCTTAGAGCGTAAACTAAATTTGTGACACAGCGTCGACCAATCAGGAGACCTCTACTCCATCTCACAAATGTCTGCAGTGAAGACAAAGGCACAGGCGCGTGAGCCTAGCTCAGCGAAACGCTTTTGTTTGTACGAGACCTCGTGCATAGGAGGCACTTTCCAAAGCCACGCGCTCGTGCCCATGCCTTTGTCTGCACTGCTAGAACAGCGTCCTGAGACTGGCTGAAAGAAAGCAGTGCAAAGGGTGGGGTGCGCGAGCGTCTTGAGACGCGGAGTTCCGCTCGGCACGGCTCAAATTATACTTCGTTTCACTTTATCTGCGAGCGAAGCCAAAGCTATGCGGAGGGCAAGTTCGTCTGCTTCTTGCGCAGGGGGTAGCGGTGACGTCAGAACGCCGAGCCCTGATTGGCTGATCGCGACCCCCCTATCTGAGCGTCGTCTGCTCCTTTGCAACGTCGTCTGCTCGCAACGTCGTCTGCGTCTGTCTCACCTTTCCTGCGACTTTCGGAAGTGCAGAGGCCAGATTCACAAAACCATGTTACGCCGAAAGAGTGCGTAAGACAAAACGTGAGAACAAATTCGTATTCACGAAACGAAATTATCGTAAGTTTTGCTCAGGTTACGACGGAATCCTACGACGATCAACTCAGCATGGCCGATAGCGTCGCTCAGTTACTTGGTCGTGACGACCAACGGACGTTTATTTTTGTACGTGCTCTTCTCACGCGTCCCGACTACAAGCAGCAAGGAAAAAAGTAAAAAGTACTTGAAATAAACCTCGACGAACAAGAACGCTGGATCCACAAACACCTGGGACGGGTCTTGGCCAAGGACCGTCGGAGCACCGCTGCGCCGCTGCTAGGCCTATCTGCCGAGCTCGCTTGGACGGGGTCAGTGGAATCGTGGCCGTTGGAGCATTTCCCGGGTGTTTGTGGATCCAGCGTTCTTGTTCGTCGTAGTTTATTTCAAGTGCTTTTTACTTTTTTTCTTGCTGCTTGTAGTCGTGACGCGTGAGAAGAGCACGTACAAAAATAAACGTCCGTTGGTCGTCGCGACCAAGTAACCGAGCGACGCTGTCGGCCATGCTGAGTTGATCGTCGTAGGATTCCGTCGTAACCTGAGCAAAACTTACGATAATTTCGTTTCGTGAATACGAATTTGTTCTCACGTTTTGTCTTACGCACTCTTTCGGCGTAACATGGTTTTGTGAATCGGGCCTCTGCACTTCCGAAAGTCGCAGGAAAGGTAAGACAGACGCAGACGACGTTGCAAAGGAGCAGACGACGCTCAGATAGGGGGGCCGCGATCATCCAATCAGGGCACGGCGTTCTGACGTCACCGGTACCCCCTGCGCGAGAAGCAGACGAACTTGCCCTCCGCATAGAAGCGCGAGACCAGCGCTTTTTGCATTTCTCCCCAGCTCGCGCGCTCGAGCAAACCCTGAACGCACGGAGCTTCCGTGCTCGCGCTTCCAGTTTTGCCTTCGCTCGCACATAAGGTGAAACGAAGTATAGACCTTTCTAATGTTTACAAAATCACAGTCCAGCGTGCGATCTTCACAGCCCAGCACGTGCGTGTTCGTCGCATCGGAAAGCGAGGAAAGCACGCGCCATACGCACGAACACTCAAGATGGCAACGGCCACACGCTCTTTTTTGGAAAGGTCTATAGACCTTTCCAAAAACGAGCTTGTGGCCGGTGACATTTTGAGCGTTCGTGCGTATGGCGCGTGCTTTGCTCGCTTTCCGAAGCGACGAACACGCACGTGCTGGGCTGTGAAGATCGCACGCTGGACTGTGATTTTGTAAACATTGGAAAGGTCTATACTCGTGTCACAACTTTAGAGCACACGACCACCGCTAGGGGCTGTTTCGCGGCCTGTGGTTGGCCCCGAGATGCTCGCCTATTCAAACCAATGTATGGCCAAACTCTCTCAATAAACGGCTCTGGTCTATAGACCTTTCCAATGTTTACAAAATCACAGTCCAGCGTGCGATCTTCACAGTCCAGCACGTGCGTGTTCGTCGCTTCGGAAAGCGAGCAAAGAACGCGCCATACGCACGAACACTCAAAATGGCACCGGCCACACGCTCTTTTTTAGAATGGTCTATTGGGCAGGAGATCGAACTATAGGGGGCGCTTTATCGAGCTTGTTGTCCCCACAGCCCGGTGTTTACCAACACTGCATAACAAAGAAATTGAACCTGGCCGAGCACGTTCTGGGCACGAGCGCTTCGCTCTGACCAGTGCTTTGGTCGCACGAGGAGTGGCCTTCGAATCGTCATCTTCGATTTCTCGGATCAAAAACAAACAAGAAAATACGGTTTGTTGTCCCCACAGCTGAAGCGCACCGCTAGAGGCGTGACTGTTCGATCTCCTCCCCAATACCTGGAGCGGTTTGACCCCAAGGTGGTTTCCACGATGTGCCGCGCGTGCAGAGAAGAACCTGAGACAGTTGAACACCTAGTGCTCTACTGTGAGTGCCTGCTGCCAACCCCACTGGTAGATCGCCGGCTTCACTCAGAGGCGATGCTAGCATATGCACCGGGTTTTAAAACGACCGCTGACTCAGACAACCTCTATTAGCGATGTGCGCGGCCAAAAGCGTCGCTGTGGTCAGCTTTCCACGATTGGCCAAACCATGGGCATATGAGCACTGTCAGATTGTCAACTTTGACGGTGTCAGTTTCGGATTGCGATGGCTCCTAGCTTCCACTGTGCTTTTTAAATACACCATCGAACTCGTCGTCGCACCCGATGGTAAGTAGCCAGAATAACAACTGGCGACGTCACGGCAAGGCAAATCCCAGTCGTGACGTCACGGAGGGAAACCATAAGAGGGCGCCACCGAAACATCTCGGCGCTAATACGGGCGGAGTAGACGACCCTCCACAAGACAGGCATGATTTTTCTACCATGCAGTGCGTGCGAAGGACGAAAGCGCGTCTGGAACACTGGTGGAAGAAAATTTAGAACAGATAGCTCATAGGTCTTTTTGGCTAGGGCACGAAGACTCTTCGAGCTCGCCCGGTATAAATGGAAAAGCCGTATCATCATTATCATCATCATCTCTGCTCTGAAGGAGCTATATAGTGCTCTAGCAGTAGCCACATAAAGCAACTTCCATGTTTTAACTTGTCGCTAAAGGGTGGCGCTGTTATCGTATTTAGCTCGGCCTCGGTGGTCGCCAGCGGCCCAGATTTCAACGTTTAGTTTCCCAACCGAGTGGTTTAGTAACGTTGGCTTCAGCGAAAGGACACGTCAGCCATCTTGGTGTTTTAAATCATTGTTGCCAGTTATCTCAAGCTTCATCTCAAATCGCAGGACGCGGTTTTTCGTCGAAATGTTAGAAGAGTCTTCGACAGAAGAAAAGGATTTAGCCCGAGGCTCCCGAGACTGTCGACGTATAAAGCTCGAGAAGTCGCAGTTTCGAATCGTTACGACCGCCGATAGACCGTTTTCGAAACCCCACCGAGCAACACTGGTGGATCGCCATTTCTTCGGCATGAACGGCGTGATTGAATCCGAGCAAGGAGGTTAAACGCAAGGGGTCACGTCGCAATATTGGTGAAGCCTAGTCATAAAAAGTTTAAACGATGTTGTGGCCAACGTGACCGTAGAATCTCTCTGGCAATTGGTGCGCGTGACATGTCACGTGTGAGATGGATGGTTGATTGTAGAAGGATTCCTTGCAGGCTTGCGCGCGCTCCGTCCGGTAGGCTTTATCAGATCGAAGGCTAGACGAAGGCTAGCTACGGTCACGTGATGTGGTCGCGTTGGCCTGATAAGTGAGGAGAGTAAGGAGGAAAATGAGAAAGAGGCGAGGCGTCAAGGGAGCATGGCTTGTGGAGGCTACGCGGTTGACGTCATGCCCTCTCCTACCCCTCTATCCTTCTTGAATCCGAATCTTTGCCGAACACTGACGCAATTCTCGTGTCGAATACGTGCTCCAAATACGTGTCAAATCAACGGCGGGCTGGGGGGCAAATGGCCTTGCAGCTACTATACTCTGTTTCACCTTATGATGTACCGCAGAAAAGGCTACAAGCGCGAGCTCCTTGCTCTAGGGAACATCCCGGCGGCACAAGCTCTCGTGACATCAGAGCAGCTGACAACGCTATGAGCTCGCGCTTCTAGCCTTCGCTGCGGTACAACATAAGGTGAAACGAAGTATAGATGGCGGGCCTAGGCAGGAAAATGGCGGCTCCCACAAGAAAATCGGGGAACGAGTGGCGATTCCCTATAGGCGTAGCTTATTTAGAGGCTCTAATACCTATTCGTCATTGCTTGGTCTGTTTTTCCGCTTTATCTCGGTTAGCCGCGACGGCGCCATCGCACCCGGTAGGACCAATCAGCCGGCTCTATCTTCGTTCCCGAGAAGGCACCGTACTCTGCCCCACTCCGAGAACGTTTCTGCGGATCTCCAAGGGCAGAGCAAAAGGCGCGGGTTTTTGCTCATGCAACCAGCGACGTCGACGTCTAGACAAAGCAGCGAGATTCTGGGCTCCCACGCATCGCTCGCAATTACGGACCCCAAGGGCGCCGTGATTTCATTAGGGACTGTGCCCTGCCGGAAAACATTGTGCGCGTCCGGCAGGCCCAACGCTGCAAGCATGCTTTCAGGAGTAACAAAGCAGACCGCCGTCGTCCGCAGAGACGTCGTCGCAGTTTTGCAGCAAGAACACGTTCGCGGGCGCAGTCTCGAGTAGAGTGCGGCAAAAGATGAATGAATCCATTAAAAAGTTTGATCCTTTTTTTCGGGAATACTAAGTTGTCGGGAGGGGCGCGAACATAGAATGTTAAAGAATGATTCCCGCAGCACATACTTCGGGCCTCGCGCAAGTTACTGAGTAGTAACAAACATGTACCAGTTTGCACAGATGTCAATCAACGCCCAAAGGGGCGGAGCCAAACCCGATCCGACCAATCACAGCGCAGGAGGGCGGGGCCATACCCAATCCAACCAATCACAGTGCAGTAGGGCGGGGCCCTTTCCCTCTCTCCAATCCCAGTGACCAATGACAGGCAGTGGGCATTGATGGCCCCGCCCACAGGACATTAGCCAGTGACCAATCGGAGCTCAGCGAGGTCCCGTCACGTGTGAAGTCACGTGTCAGGCGCGTGCCAGAAGCGTGTCACTTACCATGACCGCAAACCACAAACCGCAGACCGCAAACCACAAACCACAAACCGCAGACCGCAAACCTCAGACCGCAAACCACAAACCTCAGACCTCAAACCACAAGTGTGGTTGACCAGGTGTTGACAGCTGCGGTCATCATCTGACAACAACCACGTGATGTCACACAAAGTCCGAGCTTCGTTCGACAGAGGAGCGCTCACGTGGTCACAGGGTTCGTGCTGCATCCGAAGGAGGGCGCTGCGCTCCGGTCACATGATGGTCACGTGTTTTGAATCTGAATCGCTGCGCGGTAAATGCCCCTTTTATTCGATAAAAAAGGCTCCGCCGCCAGCGGGGAATCGAACTCGCGACTTCTTGATCACCAGCCCGACGCTCTATCCCCTGAGCTACGAGCGCATTTTTTTTCTTTATTGCTTGACTTTGCACCTGAGCTACGAGCGCATTGTTTCCGAGAGCGCTTAAGACGGGTTAGTTGTTGGTGTGTGTGTGTGTGTGCAATTCAGATCACGTGTTTTCCTGCCACATGGCTTTTGTAATGCGGTTAAAAACAGGATGCTTCATTGTCGCAGGGTATGTAACGATGGTCGTGTGACGTAATGCATCGCTGGGCGCTAACGTTGCTCGTCTTCCTATCACGTGGTTTCGCGCGCACGCGATTCAAGCGGTGTTCGCGCGAACTCGTCACCTCGGGAATGGCTTTCGTAATCTGGGTGAAAAAAAAAAACAACCCTACACGGAATTTGAACGCGTCATTGTTCCAGGTCATGTGACGAAGCCTATCTATAGACCTTTTCTGCTTACTCTCGCCCCCGACCGCCAAGTAGGCATATCCGGTATGGGCGACGAAAAAATACCAAAACGTTTCAACCTGTAAATAGTAAAAAAATAGACGGGAGGCAAAACGAAAATGTGTGACGGTTACGTTTATGTCCTAAATGCCTTCTATTGGCGTGGCGACAGCAAAACAATGTTTTCGCCCATACTGGAAGTGACGACAATTCAAGATGGCGGCGCCCTTGCGAAAAAGGTCTATAAAATTCCGTCATGCAGAAAGAAGTCTAGACAGGTTTCGTATATGTCTCGAGAGATCGGAATGTTATTTTCTTTTTTTCATATGCGAATGAAATACATTGTTTCGACGCTCAGCTCGGTCGCTTGTGTTTATTCAGCTGTCGCGTGGGGGCTCGGAACGTCACTTGTGCGCCGGAGGTCGGTCTGACATTTGTAATGCGGTTAAAAACAGGATGCTTCATTGACGCAGGTCATGGGACCATGGTCGTGTGACGTTGCTCGCCTTCATATCACGTGATTTCGCGCGCGCGCGATTCAAACGGTGTTCACGGACTCGTAGCCACGTGGCGCCCCCTTAGCTTTTGCATTTGGGGTCTTCGAGCCGCTGGATTTTGGCGTCATGTGACGGTCCCTAATAGCATGAGCTGGGTCCCGCTACATTGGGGTTGAGGTGACTGTAGAATTTTGAAGCTCGCGGACCGTGATTAATGTGGATCCTGCGTAAAGCTTTAAAGTGTCCCCGTTAAAATTTGGGGCCAGCTCGCAAAAACTTTGCAAAGACCCAGCGAATTTCGGGAATAGGCGCCATCTAGTGTTCAGACTGTGAAGTGGTCCTCGTTCAAATTGGGTGCCATCTGATGGTAAAAGCTTCGACCCGATATAAACTTTGGACGTCATGTGACGGTCCAATTGGCAACAGTCGCGGTCCCGCTAATTTGGGGGTGAGGTGACGCTGAAACTTTGAAGCTGGCGGACCGTGTTAAATCTTGGTCCAGCGTAAAGCTTTGAAGTGGACCTGCTAAACGTTGGGGCAAAGTCTTGAAACTCACAGACCGTGCTGGACCCAGTGATTTGTTTTCGAATAAACACCATCTCTCGTTACAACTTTGAAGTGCTCATCGCCAAAAATTGCTGACATCTGGTGGTGAAAGCTTCGACCCGCTAAATTTGGGGCGTCATCTGAAGATTCTCTTAGCACCAGCTGGATACCGCTAAAGTGTTTTTTTTTTTTTTTTTTGGTGGAGCGACGGTAAAACTGAAGTTCGCAGGCCGTGCTACATCTTAGCCCAGCGTAAAGCACTGAAGTTGCTCTCCCGCGCGCTTAGCACTCATGGTCAGCTGTATCCACTTAATTTTGAGGGGTGACGGTAAAAATTCGAAGCTTACGAACCGTGCCAAGTTGAGACCAAAGCGTAAAGTTTTGACGTGGCACTGACATATTTTGGGAGCTGACCCCAGCGCGTAAAACTCTGAAGTGGCCCTAATAAACATTCGAGCCCAGCGCGTAACACTTTGCACAGTCCCAGCCAAATGTGGTATACCCGACACCTAGCGTAAAAACTTTGAACTGGTCGAAGATTATTTTAAACTTCAATGAGATGAAGTTAGCGTTTCCTCTTCTCGATTTCGCGCGCACACAGTTTAAATTCGGGATTTAGGCGTATGAGTTGTCACCTCCGTTCACAGATGGTGCGCGTTTTTGTTGCTAAGCGTCTTTGTTGTTAGGGCATCAACGATATCTGGCGGCGTGGGTGTGACCTTGCGACATCTGTTGCTGAAAAGTTAAATTGATCGTATTCCGAAGGCGTGCTCATCCGTATTTTTGTGCGCGAGCAAGTCCGGGCTTTGTGCGTATGAGTTGCCGATTCCGTTTGTAGATGCCGCGCACCTGAATCTCTTTCAGCTGACGTGAACTTTTACCATTATCACGCGAAATCTCTCGCTAATTTTAGCGCCAGATTGGTAGATGGCGTCAACTCTATCGCGCGCGCGCGACATCTCTCGCTAATTTAGCGTCATCTGCAGCTGCAGTGTTGGAAAAGGTCCGGAGCGTGGTCGCATCCATACGCGCTAAAGACGAGACAGATATGGTGTTTCATATTTTTATTCTCGTACGCTTTAAAAACACCACACTTCTAAATGCAGATCCGGTGTTCATTTTTTTTTCTTTTCACTCTACGCAACAAAGAAACCATTGGAAGCGCTTTAAACAAACAAATGTCACACAAGCTGTTTCAAGATACAACCGAGGCAAAGAAGTTGTGAAATGACATCTCAGGAGCAACGCGCGATAGGATCCTCGCATCTCAGATAACTCCTTGACGTTGTCGCTCACCTCCAGAATGTATCCCGTCGGAGCGTCATCTGGAACGTCATCAATGATCAGGCAGGCAATCTCGTCTTTCGTCATCCACTCAAAGTCCGACACGGGCAGGGCTTCTCTCATTGTCGCCGCATGCAGACCGTTTACGTCCAAGTCCAAAATCTGAGACGGTTCGTGCTGCGGGTTAAACGTATCCGTTCCCGGAATATTTGCGACAGCATGGCGGGTTGTGCATTGGGTAATCCCTCCGCGAATACCCTGTTCTATCATGAGATAGGTGTCAGGATCGTCAATTAGCTGCAGTCTTACTTTCGACTGTTTCAGCGCACACGACAAGCTTAGGGACGGTAACGATACGAAATGTAAAGCCTCAATTTCGTACGTCTCCAGCGTCCAGCGTCTAAAGTTTTGGAAAACATCGGCCAGTAGGAGGCAGTCCGTCTTTAGGTAAAGGTCGCTGTATTCTCCAAGGTTCTTCAAACCAAAGGTATCGAAAACGACCTGTGCATGTTGGTAGTCCTCCTCACACACACACACCCCGTTCCCAGTCAACTTGTTAAAAAAAAAAAGGCCTCTCGTGTCGGGAGGCTTTGACCCTGGTACCTCTCGAGGCTTGTAATAAAATTATAACAAAACACTCTTTTGCGGGCAAGGAGGTCGACGTGTTCGGGAAAGGACTGCCGAAGGCAACAAAAATGCTCTGTGGCATTAGAGTGGAGATTTTGCACGAGCGCCTCCAGGCTTGCATTAAGAAATGCGAGGCTGTCAATAAAGCGAAGGTTGCCTATCTCTAACAATTTAAAATTCTGGCACGAGCTTCCGCGAGTACGTTAATATTCTTGGACTCGAACAAATTAAGATTGCCTAGAAAGACAATGAGGTCGTAGGAATGGTTATGCGCTATGAGTGGAACGGTATGTTTGTTGATTCGATGGTTTAGGCTACACTGGGAAGAAAAGCGCCCGCCTAGACTCTCTCGTCATGTGGTCGTGGTCGCGAGTTTTCATTTTCTTGCTAAAGCTTTCGTTGCAAATGACACAGCGGGAAGAGTCAGAGTGGGAAGCCTCGTTTTCTTGAGTCATTTCAAGAGGCACTTCACTCGACCTGATCAATCGGGGTATTTCCTTCGCTAGAAAGTTGAGAATCAAAATGAATCTTTCTACACAGTCGGGTCCGCGATAGAGGTATTCCCCAACAATGGACGAATCTTTTGAGCGGATGACGAGAAGACGGAAAGAGCTGGGGACGTGATTCTCGTAAACATTGCCCGTCGACTGAGTCGATTCCAGAATCGCTTCAAAGTCGTAAACGCAATAAAAGGGGAACTCTTCCATGACATGCGTGCTCCGCGAAAGTACAGTTCGTCACCCTTGTTTGGGAAGACGGTTTTGCCCGACTTCTTGTCCCTGCACATTGAGAGATGGTCAGATAGGGTTTCTTGCCTTTGAAACCCGGTTAGACACGTCTTACAACGAAAGCGTAGGCTTTTGACATTTGAAAAAAGCCTCGCAAAGTTTGTAATGCCCACAAAATGGTTCTCAGCAAGGAGAAGATCGACATGCTGCTCCAACTCGTCATCAACTACCTTCAGGGGGTAGACAAAGTTTACGTCTTACAACGAAAGCGTAGGCTTTTGGCATTTGAAAAAAGGCTCGCAAAGTTTGTAATGCCCACATAATGGTTCTCAGCTAGGAGAAGATCGACATGCTGCTCCAACTCGTCATCAACTACCTTCAGGGGCTAGACAAAGGTTTTCTCGCTGTCATAACCAAACACGTTCACTGAGACACAATTTTTACACTCAAAGGCCCCCACATCCTGTGGAAAGGTGGCGGGGAAGGTTTTCGGAAACAGGTACTTGCACATTTGTTCACGATACGAGGATGCTCTTCCTCTGTAAGCCCCGTTTGCAGGACGCAAAACGGCGAGCACCGCAAACAACAAAGCACATATCCCGTTCAGATTCGTGAAGACACTCACTGACACTGACGAGGCATTGCTTTGAGGCAAGTTACTTCGGCAGAGACAAAATGTCCGCAACCAACGTTCGGAGGAAGGAATCGTCCCAAACTAAGAGTACAAATTTTGATCCCGACAAGAAAGAATCCCGAGCCTTGTTCCTGATAATGCTCCAATCGGGCAGCTATTTCAGTGCAAACCTGCTGAATCGAACTACTGATATTACCGTCCACAAATGCGGTTTGGACCTGCTCACACGCGTCGCAAGAGTGCGGTTTATTTCGACGCCCGAACGTATACCCAAACCACAATGTTTACCCAACGAAGGATAACCGATAAAAAGAAAAAGCGGATCTCTCGTACGTACCTAACAGGAAGAAGTCTAGACATGTTGCGGTCAGCTCCGAGCTTGGGGAGTATCCGCTTTTTCTTTTTATCGGTTATCCGTGTTTAAGCTTTCATCTTTGTTTGTTTGTTTTTTGCGCTGTTATTATTTGGCCAATTTATGTGAGAGAGACAGGACATCGTCAAGCCGCAATAGCAACGTTTTGCCCTACTCTTTGCCTTTTTCTACAAACAAAAAATGGACATAAATTTGTGTAACTACGGAAGTATAGAATGGTAACAAAAATGGTTTCTGGCGAGAAGCCCAAAAAGGGACAAAGAAGAAGGAGTCGTTTTATTTTTACCACTTTCATTTCTTTGTTCAAACCTGGTAGACGTTTTGGATCAATAGCAGTTTTTATTTGGGAGTTTGCGCCATTCTCCCTCATCGTTTCCTGCCGAACACGTGAGTGGGACGTCGTTGCCCTCTTGATCGTCACACTTGAGAGGAGTGTTGTAACCCACGAACACCCTCCGATCACAGCGCGGTTCAGCGACGAATCGATAGATGCAGTCGCGGGCTTCTCTCAAGAGGGCAAGCGCCTTATTTTTTCCACTTTCGTGGAGACTTCCCAAGCCTAATTGTGCACAATTTTTTGTGGATTTTTTTTTTTTTTGTATTCTTCAAATGTGCGTCTCCTGTAAAAGCGTACTACCGGTGGTTTAGGTGGCCTGACTATTCTCCGTTCACCCGTAAGCTGCCATGGCGGTGAGAGCTACCGCCGGACCAATGAACCACCGGCCTTGCACAACCCGAGCACGCTTTTTGCATGTAAGTTTGGATGGAAGCGTGATCAGCTAGGCCTGGGCGTCGATTAAAAGTTTTAACCCCATTAATCGTCACTCGTTAATCGAATAATTATTCGATTAATCAATCTCAATGCATGATGTTTTTTGTTTTTTTAAGAGAGTCTACGTATATCATAGCCGCCTATCCTACATATATATTTTGTTTTGCTTATCTGAATATGTAATAACCCGTGCAATATGCAATCTCGATTAGGAATCAAGATCGACACGTAATTCAGAACACTTCAAAGACACTCACACCCGCAGAATATTACTTGAGCTGCATGAGGCAAAGAGGTTTGTTGATATTCTCCGACAGGAGCGGCCTCCTTTGATTGTCCGCAATAGTCTGGGCTGCGCTAAACGAACACTCGCACAACGTTGAAGTGGCCGGGACACGCGCAACCTTCCGCACTTGTCTGGGGTTACAAATCTCACCCCCCCCCCCCCCCCCCCCTGTTTAATTTAACTAAAATTTCCTCTGAAGCTGCCCTCATAACACGG
>JABSTQ010000566.1:0-34634 GCA_013358835.2 Ixodes persulcatus
AAGATATGTCGAGATAATCGAGTATGCTAGTATCGTCTGCTCGCGAAAATTCTTTGAAAGGTGAATAGATAACTCTTTTTGTAGGTGAAAAGCGCTCAAGCAAACAGGTCAAGAGGACCAAATAGTGATCGGATATACCCTGTTCAACAGATATGGTGCAATCAGTAAGCGAATTGTTTACGAAAACAAGATCAAGAATTGAGTGACTGGTACCATCTACTCTGGTTGGATCCTGAACTAACTGCGTCAGATCAAAGGCGAACATCATATCAAAAATAATTTCTGTTGCAGAAGATGAACCACACATATTCGCCCAGTCAACAGACGGGATATTAAAGTCACCAGCCAGGATTATTTAATGGCTGCTAAATTTAAACAAATGGTCAAATAATCTGCACAAGCAGTCAGGAGTAGCAGAGGGGACTCGATAAACAGCTCCAAGGATAACAGTGTTGCCCCAACAGTTAAGGCGTAGCAACAAGCTTTCATGATTTTCTATTTGGGTTTCCAGAACCGCTGCAATGCCTGGTTTAAGTAAATCAGCCAGTCCGCCACCCCTTCCATCACGATCCCTGAGAAATACATCGTACTGATCCGGAAATACCTCTCCGTCACTAATATAATCAGTAAGCCAGGTTTCGGTTTTAACACAAACATGCGGATCATGCATAAGAAAGATAGATTCAAGAGCGTGCGATTTGTTAACAACACTTTGTGCATTTAAGTTCAAAAGTCGAAACTGTTTACGATTAGGTACAAGTCAGTCAGAATGGGTGGTTTTTATCTGGGTTGAAATACTTGCGCGTGAATTTTTGTTTTCGTCCCATACAAATACTTCGTCATTCACGTGAAGCTTATCAATAAATAGATAAACACGGGCGCCTTCATCTCTTTCGTGTCTGGCACTCTCCCACAGCATTTTTCTTTTCATGAGTGTAGCCTGCGAGTACCATTGTTTATAAACACTTTCGAGCCTTTAAGTTTTTAGCATTGCGAAGGATTTCTGTTTTTTCATTGAAATCCTGAAAGTATAAAACAATCGGTCTTTTGGAACCACGTTTACCAAGCCTGTGAGCACGCGCCATGGATGAACACGCAACGCCCAGTTTGTTTTGAAAAAGTTCAACGAGTACTGTTCTTTTTAAATGGTCGTCGGTTTCATTAGTCGTTTCGGGGATTGCATGGATTACAAGGTTTGAACGGCGACTTCTGTCCTCTAGATCAGTAATTATTGCATTTTGTTTAAATCTAATTCGCTCAAGAGCAGTTACAGTTTGCTTTAGGGAATCAATCTGCATAGTCTTTATTTGTATTTCGTTCAGAGGCTTCTCGATTTCCGTGCATTTAGACGTTAGGTCTTCCATTTTTTTGTCATAACGCTCGTGTCGAGCCCTGAGCTCAGATATTTCATTTTTAATCGCGATGCGGCCATCAATGATTGTCTGGAACATTTCTTCAGTTGGAGGCCCCGGGTTTGACTCCACATCCCCACACAAAAGAAGCGCACATACTAACAAACAATCATGCGCAATATGACACAAAGTCCGTGGGCACGGCACAACTACAATCGTGATATCGTCACTTCTAAACGATCTAAATGAATAACCAACCTGTAGAAAAAGCCAGCAGAAGTTAGGCGACATGTTCGCTCGACAATCGCCGCGCACACTGAAGATGAAATGCTGTGGCAGCTCCCTTTGTAGGTGTCTCACCGGTGACGTAACCGCGAAAGCGGAAATCGATCCAAGCGCTGCGATGACCGTGGTGGACTTCAGCGCGTGAAGGGGACTGGCGGCCGGCACAAATTTACGGAGCGTCATCGTGGATGCCAGGTGGCTGGTGATGTTGCATTCCCCGTTGGAACATCCGTAGAAGCATGACAGCACCTGTAGGAAGAGCCAGCAGAAGTTAGGCGACATGTTTGCTCGAAAATCGCCACGCCCACTGAAGATGAAATGCTGTGGCAGCTCTCTTTGTAGGTGTCTCACAGGTGACGTAACCGCGGAAGCGGAAATCGATCCAAGCGCTGCGATGACCGTGGTGGACTTCAGCGCGTGAAGGGGACTGGCGGCCGGCACAAATTTACTGAGCGTCATCGTGGATGCCAGGTGGCTGGTGATGTTGCATTCCCCGTTGGAACATCCGTAGAAGCATGACAGCACCTGTAGGAAGAGCCAGCAGAAGTTAGGCGACATGTTCGCTCGACAATCGCCGCGCCCACTGAAGATGAAATGCTGTGGCAGCTCCCTTTGTAGGTGTCTCACAGGTGACGTAACCGCGGAAGCGGAAGTCGATCCAAGCGCTGTGATGATCGTGGTGGACGTCAACGCGTGAAGGTGACTGGCGGCCGGCACGAAATTACTGAGCGTCATCGTAGATGTCAGGTGGCTGGTGATGTTGCGTTCCCCGTTGGAACATCCGTTGAAGCATGACAGCCCTGTAGGAAGAGCCAGCAGAAGTTAGGCGACATGTTCGCTCGACAATCGCCGCGCCCACTGAAGATGAAATGCTGTGGCGGCTCCCTTTGTAGGTGTCTCACAGGTGACGTAACCGCGGAAGCGGAAATCGATCCAAGCGCTGCGATGACCGTGGTGGACTTCAGCGCGTGAAGATGACTGGCGGCTGGCACGAAATTTCTGAGCGTCATCGTAGATGCTAGGTGGCTGGTGATGTTGCGTTCCCCGTTGGAACATCCGTTGAAGCATGGCAGCCCCTGTAGGAAGAGCCAGCAGAAGTTAGGCGACATGTTCGCTTGACAATCGCCGCGCCCACTGAAGATGAAATGCTGTGGCGGCTCCCTTTGTAGGTGTCTCACAGGTGACGTAACCGCGGAAGCGGAAATCGATCCAAGCGCTGCGATGACCGTGGTGGACTTCAGCGCGTGAAGATGACTGGCGGCTGGCACGAAATTTCTGAGCGTCATCGTAGATGCTAGGTGGCTGGTGATGTTGCGTTCCCCGTTGGAACATCCGTTGAAGCATGACAGCGCCTGTAGGAAGAGCCAGCAGAAGTTAGGCGACATGTTCGCTTGACAATCGCCGCGCCCACTGAAGATGAAATGCTGTGGCGGCTCCCTTTGTAGGTGTCTCACAGGTGACGTAACCGCGGAAGCGGAAATCGATCCAAGCGCTGCGATGACCGTGGTGGACTTCAGCGCGTGAAGATGACTGGCGGCTGGCACGAAATTTCTGAGCGTCATCGTAGATGCCACTTGGCTGGTGATGTTGCGTTCCCCGTTGGAACATCCGTTGAAGCATGACAGCGCCTGTAGGAAGAGCCAGCAGAAGTTAGGCGACATGTTCGCTTGACAATCGCCGCGCCCACTGAAGATGAAATGCTGTGGCGGCTCCCTTTGTAGGTGTCTCACAGGTGACGTAACCGCGGAAGCGGAAATCGATCCAAGCGCTGCGATGACCGTGGTGGACTTCAGCGCGTGAAGATGACTGGCGGCTGGCACGAAATTTCTGAGCGTCATCGTAGATGCCAGGTGGCTGGTGATGTTGCGTTCCCCGTTGGAACATCCGTTGAAGCATGACAGCCCCTGTAGGAAGAGCCAGCAGAAGTTAGGCGACATGTTCGCTCGACAATCGCCGCGCCCACTGAAGATGAAATGCTGTGGCGGCTCCCTTTGTAGGTGTCTCACAGGTGACGTAACCGCGGAAGCGGAAATCGATCCAAGCGCTGCGATGACCGTGGTGGACTTCAGCGCGTGAAGATGACTGGCGGCTGGCACGAAATTTACTGAGCGTCATCGTAGATGCCAGGTGGCTGGTGATGTTGCGTTCCCCGTTGGAACATCCGTTGAAGCATGACAGCGCCTGTAGGAAGAGCCAGCAGAAGTTAGGCGACATGTTCGCTTGACAATCGCCGCGCCCACTGAAGATGAAATGCTGTGGCGGCTCCCTTTGTAGGTGGCTCACATGGGACGTAACCGCGGAAGCGGAAGTCGATCCAAGCGCTGTGATGATCGTGGTGGACGTCAACGCGTGAAGGTGACTGGCGGCCGGCACGAAATTACTGAGCGTCATCGTAGATGTCAGGTGGCTGGTGATGTTGCGTTCCCCGTTGGAACATCCGTTGAAGCATGACAGCGCTTGTAGGAAGAGCCAGCGGAAGCTAGGCGACATGTTCGCACGACAATCGCCGCGCCCACTGAAGATGAAATGCTGTGGCAGCTCCCTTTGTAGGTGTCTCACAGGTGACGTAACCGCGGAAGCGGAAATCGATCCAAGCGCTGCGATGACCGTGGTGGACTTCAGCGCGTGAAGGTGACTGGCGGCCGGCACGAAATTTACTGAGCGTCATCGTAGGATGCCAGGTGGCTGGTGATGTTGCGTTCCCCGTTGGAACATCCGTAGAAGCATGACAGCGCCTGTAGGAAGAGCCAGCAGAAGTTAGGCGACATGTTCGCTCGACAATCGCCGCGCCCACTGAAGATGAAATGCTGTGGCAGCTCCCTTTGTAGGTGTCTCACAGGTGACGTAACCGCGGAAGCGGAAATCGATCCAAGCGCTGCGATGATCCGTGGTGGACTTCAGCGCGTGAAGATGACTGGCGGCTGGCACGAAATTTCTGAGCGTCATCGTAGATGCCAGGTGGTGGTGATGTTGCGTTCGGCGTTGGAACATCCGTTGAAGCATGACAGCGCCTGTAGGAAGAGCCAGCAGAAGTTAGGCGACATGTTCGCTTGACAATCGCCGCGCCCACTGAAGATGAAATGCTGTGGCGGCTCCCTTTGTAGGTGTCTCACAGGTGACGTAACCGCGGAAGCGGAAATCGATCCAAGCGCTGCGATGTACCGTGGTGGACTTCAGCGCGTGAAGATGACTGGCGGCTGGCACGAAATTTCTGAGCGTCATCGTAGATGCAGGTGGCTGGTGATGTTGCGTTCGCCGTTGGAACATCCGTTGAAGCATGGCAGCCCCTGTAGGAAGAGCCAGCAGAAGTTAGGCGACATGTTCGCTTGACAATCGCCGCGCCCACTGAAGATGAAATGCTGTGGCGGCTCCCTTTGTAGGTGTCTCACAGGTGACGTAACCGCGGAAGCGGAAATCGATCCAAGCGCTGCGATGACCGTGGTGGACTTCAGCGCGTGAAGATGACTGGCGGCTGGCACGAAATTTCTGAGCGTCATCGTAGATGCTAGGTGGCTGGTGATGTTGCGTTCCCCGTTGGAACATCCGTTGAAGCATGACAGCGCCTGTAGGAAGAGCCAGCAGAAGTTAGGCGACATGTTCGCTTGACAATCGCCGCGCCCACTGAAGATGAAATGCTGTGGCGGCTCCCTTTGTAGGTGTCTCACAGGTGACGTAACCGCGGAAGCGGAAATCGATCCAAGCGCTGCGATGACCGTGGTGGACTTCAGCGCGTGAAGATGACTGGCGGCTGGCACGAAATTTCTGAGCGTCATTGTAGATGCCACTTGGCTGGTGATGCTGCGTTCCCCGTTGGAACATCCGTTGAAGCATGACAGCCCCTGTAGGAAGAGCCAGCAGAAGTTAGGCGACATGTTCGCTTGACAATCGCCGCGCCCACTGAAGATGAAATGCTGTGGCGGCTCCCTTTGTAGGTGTCTCACAGGTGACGTAACCGCGGAAGCGGAAATCGATCCAAGCGCTGCGATGACCGTGGTGGACTTCAGCGCGTGAAGATGACTGGCGGCTGGCACGAAATTTCTGAGCGTCATTGTAGATGCCACTTGGCTGGTGATGTTGCGTTCCCCGTTGGAACATCCGTTGAAGCATGACAGCCCCTGTAGGAAGAGCCAGCAGAAGTTAGGCGACATGTTCGCTTGACAATCGCCGCGCCCACTGAAGATGAAATGCTGTGGCGGCTCCCTTTGTAGGTGTCTCACAGGTGACGTAACCGCGGAAGCGGAAATCGATCCAAGCGCTGCGATGACCGTGGTGGACTTCAGCGCGTGAAGATGACTGGCGGCTGGCACGAAATTTCTGAGCGTCATCGTAGATGCCTAGGTGGCTGGTGATGTTGCGTTCCCCGTTGGAACATCCGTTGAAGCATGACAGCGCCTGTAGGAAGAGCCAGCAGAAGGTTAGGCGACATGTTTGCTCGACAATCGCCGCGCCCACTGAAGATGAAATGCTGTGGCAGCTCCCTTTGTAGGTGTCTCACAGGTGACGTAACCGCGGAAGCGGAAATCGATCCAAGCGCTGCGATGACCGTGGTGGACTTCAGCGCGTGAAGGTGACTGGCAGGCCGGCACGAAATTTACTGAGCGTCATCGTGGATGCCAGGTGGCTGGTGATGTTGCATTCCCCGTTGGAGCATCCGTATGAAGCATGACAGCGCCTGTAGGAAGAGCCAGCAGAAGTTAGGCGACATGTTTGCTCGACAATCGCCGCGCCCACTGAAGATGAAATGCTGTGGCAGCTCCCTTTGTAAGTGTCTCACAGGTGACGTAACCGCGGAAGCGGAAATCGATCCAAGCGCTGCGATGACCGTGGTGGCCTTTAGCGCGTGAAGTTGACTGGCGGCCGGCACGAATTTACTGAGCGTCATCGTGGATGCCAGGTGGCTGGTGATGTTGCGTTCCCCGTTGGAACATCCGTTGAAGCATGACAGCGCCTGTAGGAAGAGCCAGCAGAAGTTAGGCGACATGTTCGCTTGACAATCGCCGCGCCCACTGAAGATGAAATGCTGTGGCGGCTCCCTTTGTAGGTGTCTCACAGGTGACGTAACCGCGGAAGCGGAAATCGATCCAAGCGCTGCGATGACCGTGGTGGACTTCAGCGCGTGAAGATGACTGGCGGCTGGCACGAAATTACTGAGCGTCATCGTAGATGCCAGGTGGCTGGTGATGTTGCGTTCCCCGTTGGAACATCCGTTGAAGCATGACAGCGCCTGTAGGAAGAGCCAGCAGAAGTTAGGCGACATGTTCGCTTGACAATCGCCGCGCCCACTGAAGATGAAATGCTGTGGCGGCTCCCTTTGTAGGTGTCTCACAGGTGACGTAACCGCGGAAGCGGAAATCGATCCAAGCGCTGCGATGACCGTGGTGGACTTCAGCGCGTGAAGATGACTGGCGGCCGGCACTAAATTTACTGAGCGTCATCGTGGATGCTAGGTGGCTGGTGATGTTGCATTCCCCGGTGGAGCATCCGTAGAAGCATGACAGCGTCTGTAGGAAGAGCCAGCAGAAGTTAGGCGACTTGTTTGCTCGACAATCGCCGCGCCCACAGTGCAGGTCGCAACAGGAAGGTTCGGACGACCGCTATCCCGCAGGGCGTGGGCTCGAGAGACAAGAACAGAGACAAGCAAACTCAGCTGGCATGGCGAGAACTTCCCAGCGAAATTAGTTGATATAAAAATCCCCAAAAGATACACTGCAATTCACGTTGACACTGCCTTCAGACCTTGCGTTAAAGAGATCCGTTGATATATAGCTCACACTCTTTGTACTTCAACCCTTGTCCCAGATTTAAATACCCATCGTGCACGTCGTAACATAACTCTAATCCCGGCCTCAAATACTTCTAAAGAAACAGCTATCCTTATTGTTGGTAAACGATGATGACCAAAGCCATTTATCATTGCGAACTTCTCCCACTCTTGAACGATACGGCTTACAAAGATTGCTGCGTCTGTCCGAACAAACGCTTGTCAAAACGACTGACATTAACCTGAACATGCCTTTCCGCTTCTTACAAACTATAAGTAAAGTATAGAGACCATGGCTTCTTCCATTGCGCCGTCCGTGTACAGAGTCATTCTGAAAGTCCATAAAGGACACCAGCTCAGGGTAACAAATCAAAATCAAACTATCCTCAGTTAGTGCGTGTTGCCATCTCCCCGGCCTACGCATTACTCGTCTTTGAAAGGGCCAATTTGGACCGTTTTTAAGACAAGTAATAACCGCAAGGCGACGTCCGATGCCGTAGGTCTAGCTGCTGGTGGCAGGTATTTCTCCGAGTCGATGTGGCTAACTGGTAGCCAGCAGTCACCCGACTCTTCGACTCCTAACGTTGCCTTGCGTGCACCGCTGTAGCGATGAGGACTCAGCCTGGTCACCTAGTGGCTAATCTCCGTGCGCCAGCCTGGCTAATCCTTCCCCTGCCCGACTGCCCCAGTCTTACGACCTCACAAGGCATTTTGCCGCACCTTGAGCACCGCACCACTACGAAGCAGGTCCGAGGAATTTCGGCTTTACCTCGCAAGCCCCGTCGTGTTGGGCTGCCCCACTATGCGGTACCGTCTCTCTCCCCTGTTTGTACTGATGCATCTGGCCCTCCAATTGTAAAACCTCTGTATTAGTTCATGTGCTATTGTCAGTCACTTGCTTAAGTCTTCGTGTAGCGTTCGTTGCGTGTTTTGTTTTATTGGAATAATCTTTTGGTAATAAATGTGTCTACAAACCATTTCGCCCCAGTCTGTTTGTCTTTGTCCCCCGCGTTCCCTGAGCCCACGAGTTGTGGTATGGCGGACGTCCGAATCTTCCCGCTGCGACCCACGCTACTACCGCCATGGTTAGTGACAGGTGTACATGTATACTAGCTCGTTTAATGTAATTGTTATTAAACAAAAATAGGCACGCTAAAATAAAATAATTATCCAGTGGTTTAGAAAAATTAACAAACCTTGCAAAGTAGTAAATTGTAGAAGTAATTTTCTGAAGTTAAACCAACTTAAGTTTTATTGTGTGCGTACCGGGCCGCCGAAGCAACTACTCTATTGTAAAAGCTATTCTCGATCGACACTGCAGCGGGATATATAGGGTGGTTCAAGTCACCAGGCTCGATCTAAAATGGACCGTAAAAATCGGCGCCTGCACGTAGCCATTTAAACTTTTCGTCAAAGGTGTATTTCACAAGTCGTTTTTTTTCTTGTAAAATTACACAGCGTAGTTCTCTTTTAGTAAAACATAGGGCCAAGAAACTTGCCAGGGTCTATGGCGGGCGGCAACCCTGACGACCAAGTCCGGTATCGGGGTCTGTTTGGCGTTTGTACTGATAGATGGCATCGGAAGCAGCGTCTGAAGGTGCAGCCGACCAGCGAAAGATAGCAGACGACACGCAGACGAAATCCGTGGCAGCAAAAGCGCCGCCGTTATGCAGACGTGTTTTTTTACTTTGTAAGTTTTGCTCTTATTGTTCGCATTTATTTTTTAACCGAAGGTACATTTTAAAAATATTATATTCATTTTAATAAACCACGGTCGTTTGCGACCCGTCGCAATAAGGAGGTAGCGCAATCTATCAATACGAACGCCAAACACACCCCGCTACTGGACCCCTGTCGTCTGCGTGGCTGCCCGCCGTAGACCCTGGCAAGTTTCTTGGCCTTATCTTTTACAGAAAGAGAGCTACGTTTTGTACTTTTACAAGAAAAAACCGACCTGTGAATTACACCTTTGACGAAAAGTTTAGATTGCTACGTGCAGGCGTCGATTTTTACGGTCTATTTTAGATCGAGCCTGGTGACTTGAACCACTCTATATTTATCGCACTTAATATTCATTCAAAGCATAGCTAAAACCTAGCACGTTTTAAACGTGCAAAAATGCGAACTCTTTGTTGTCCTTTAAGGTTTCAACATTGCAACCTCCGGGGATACTAAGTTCTATATTTTCATAAATCATTGTAGTCCCTCAGGCTGCTGAGTTTTGTTTTTGTATTCAACAATGCAGTCTCACGCAGTCAAGCTCTATTTTTTTTTTTTTTTTTTTTTTTTTTTTTTAACATTGCAATTTATCAGGTTTCTGAGCCTTTTGTCTTTATTCGAAATTGCACTCCTTCGGTTTGTTTAGTTCTGCATTTTTATTAAACACTGCAGTACCTCAAATTGTTGAGTTTTGTGCTTTTATTGAACATTGCAATTTCTCAGGCTGCTGAGTGCTGTATTTATTTTTATTAATCATTGCCGTAACTCATGCTGTTAATCTTTGTGTCTATTTTTTAACATTGCATTCTCTCAGTCTGTTGAGCTTTTAATTTCGATCGTTGATATACTTTTACCACCAAATAACATAATCATTAACAACAAAAATAACGGGTATATCATTAATAATATCAACAATACAGGGTTTCAGTTTTCCCCTAGCGCATATTCTGGTAGCCGAAGATAGAACTTGGCCGAGCGAAGACGACAGAGTCGTGTACTTGTCTCGCCAATAGGGACATGTTCCTGTATTGAGAGCGGGGTCGCCGCCCTGTTACAGGGGCTTGTGTAAGCAGTCGCGTATAGGGATGCTATCTTGCACAGCTCCGGCCGGTCTGCGACAACGGTGGTGTTCGCGTCCGCGTATTCGGAAAAGATGGTGCAGTAAGTCAACAGTCCAATTTTGGCAATCTGATTGACAAGCTTGAAGTCGCCATAGCTAACGCCAGTTGAAAGACTCTCAATGATAGCGGCACCGAATACAATTAACGACGCCATCACAGCCGTTTGTCGCAGTGGCCACAATTGGCGGCGCCGAACCGTCGACACGTTGACTCTGGTACAGTTCCCGATACCCGATATGAAGTTCCGCTAATACCAAGGGTGGTTTTATGATCAATCCAGCCATCTCTCCCGGTGGCTAAAGTAGCCGCAAAAGTTTTTCTGGTCACCTGACCTAGCACTCTAGCTGACTCCGCTCAGATTACGTAATCAATGTCTGTCGTGCATTCTTTTAGCTCTCGCGAATTTTCTCAGAAATACCTCTACATGCAGATCCTAAAGAACGGCATGTACCCCGCAAAAGTTAGTATTTTTACCGCAAAACTAGGCTTCGCGGCACCAAACGCTCACCATCTGGATAAATGCATATTAGTACAACTGGTCCGAACCAAATGCTAAACTTTTGTAACTAACCGTTATTATATTAAAAAGTTACGGGGAATTTTTTTTTTTTTTTTTTTTTTTTAATTTCAATGGAAAAATTGGGCGATTTTAGTAACGTGGTGTCATTCAGCCAAATGAATTGGAGAGCCTCGTCGGCCGCCATTTTACCAAGCCAGACGTTGTTTTTGGCTTCAATAAACGTTTCTTTTCTCCACTTCAGTATTGAAAGTTAGCGCACTCCAAGACATGAGACATCTGTCACAGAAAAGTGGAATTAGGAATCAGCTGGGAAATAGCATGAAACCCACCAAAAGAAAAAGCGGAATGTATGGTGCGTCTGCGACTGGGCATTCCCAATAAAAGCAAACACTTTGAGGATTAGTACACACCATATGCAAAGTATCGGCATCGTTAAAGACATCGCGGCGTGATTCCTATTTGGGAAACAAAAGGAAGACGCTAAAATAATTTTATTTTCATATCTCGTTGGTGGCTATATCCGCGTGTTTCGAAGGATCCAATAAAGCATCAAAACGAAAGGGCAGTTGGTTGAAAGAATAGCCTACGTCAAAGAGCAGGACTTGGGACTTTGTGGTAACCGGTTTCGCGGCATGGCTTTTAAATTAAGCTAATTTGTGGTTGAATAATAGAGCAATGTCTCTGATGTAGCAATATCTTGTGTTCCTTCTTAATCATTGGCCTCACAGCTTGCAAGTTACAGAAGGGTCATTCCATGCCAAATAATAGCGCGGAAATTGGCATATGGAGAAAAAAAATATTTGAGTAAAGAGCCCTCTGAACTCTAAGAAAATATTTTAGGCGAAAATATAAATTTTATTTTTGGTAAAATTATGCTCTAAATTTTTTGAATTTGCATAAATCACGTGTTGTTAACAGACTCATTGTCCAAAAACGCTTGTGTACCACAAAACTTTAGGTGGCCGCCTAAATACTTAATAGCATGCCCTACCTTACACTAAAGTACAAATATTCAAATACGCCATTTTGAGTCGAAATAGGAGCTCCGAAAAAATTTACTTTATTAGATTTCTTTGTTTTCTGTAGTCAATCTAAAGTTGATTGTTAGCTACAATACTTTTTTTCGTTTGCTCTCATAGAGCTAATACTTTAATTGCACGTTTTAAACTTCCAAAGCGTCGTTTTGTTGCGTTTCAAATATATTACACAATATCTGGTTTATGCAGGAACGGCCTTATATAGAGGCAAAATAAAGCAATGTGGGCATCGGGGCCTGGAACTTCCGAATGTTCAATCCACCTCATCTCTTCACCATAGCAAAAAATAAGAGAAGTACAATTTTTTTTTTGTTGCGGAGAAATTCCTCTTTGAAGATGAGCCTCTCCGACCATGCGTCCAGTTGCCGACCTCCTAGGCGACGCAGTCTGGCTTTCGCCATCGAGGTGTCAACGGTGTGAGATGCCGTCGCAAGGTCTTTCTGAGCGCTCTCCTGAAAACACGTTTTATTCACTTGATGAGGACTTTATCCTGACATCTAGTAATCCGTATCCTCTTTACCTTACGTAATGCTACTGGCGTCTTACGTTTTCTCTTCTTCTACCCAAGTAACTGGCAACCAGGGCTGGGCAGTATCGTGATACAAATCTATCGCGATAGTATCTTAGAGATACTTTCGAGTATCTGTATCTCTGTATAGAGATACATTTGAAAATGTATTTGTATCTCAGTAGTCAGATACATGTAAGATACATCGCTTGTATCGCGACACTTTGCCAGGCTTAGGTATCTCGTTACATTTGTTGTCTTTTTTAAATAAATTTAAAATATAAAAATATTTGTTTGGTGCAAGTTGTTTCGTAATCTATAATATGAACCCGCCCTATAACACAATCAACCTCAGTCACCGAAATTTAAAATAAAAAAGCTGTGGTTTAAGAAAGGTTACGGGCAAAAGTAACAAAACCAGCTCCTCCCACTAAGCCCTCCACTCTTTCCAGTTTAGCAGAAAAACACTGTAAAGGAGTTCAGTGAACCAAAGGTATGATCCTGCTGTCTAATCACCCCACACTGTGGGTGACACAGATGCTTTTGAGATGACAGTTTGAGATGCGCACTCACGACGAAACAGGGTTAATTTCGGGCAGACGCCTTTTATGAAGAATCGCACGCGGTTTTACCGTTTTGTAACTATGTAGTTCAACGGCGGTGACATGTTTTCTTTAGCGGAATTAAGGGTCAATAAAAAGTTCGAGGTAAACGGAACATTATAAAGTGGTACAAAAAAGGAGCAAAAGCATAAAGTACTATTCGTATTCGCCGCAAACTACACTTCCCCACCTAGCAGCGTTAGGGAACTAATTTATTTCTATGTGTATCTGTATCTGTGTTCCGGAATTCTTTTTCGCCGATTTTGCGGGAGTATCTCAGGGATATCCCGTTGCCTAAAAAAGAAATGCATCTCAGTATCTGTATTTCGGAACACTTTTTGGAGTATCTCTGCCCAGCCCTGCTGCCAAAGAAACGCAGGCCTGCACGGTCTGCTTCCCGTGTTTGAGAATGCATACTGCGCGTCTTCCTCGTCTGTCGTATGTCCACATATAAAAACTATTGAGACCGTATAGCTCATTACCGATGCGATATGGTAATGGTGATGTAACTTCTACACTGAACTTAAATGTATTTTGATAGAACATGTGCTACTGAAAGCAGCGTAATGATGGAAAAATAATTTCACTCTTCGCGGCGGAAGCCTTGAGGTCACGTACATGTGCATAATTTTAGGCTCCATAGTACACAGGCGGTTAACAGAACATGTCTTGAATTCTGAACTCGCTGGTATTATGAGAGGAAATTTGTTTGTTAAGAAGTGGCAGTTACACGGGTGCCGTCTTCGCCATCTGAGTGTCATGCTCGGCAGACTTTAGATGAGGTAATAACCATCATGGTGAGTCGAGTTATTAAACAAATTGTCGATTAACTTTTTAACTAATGGTTTCATGGCTGATGTTCCAATTCCAGTATCGACAACAACTACTATCACAGGCTTGACCAATTTACAAAATTTGCGAAAAGGTAATAGTTTCTTAGATATTCGTCTATCAGTTTTTGCGTGGTTACTCCTGATTTCAATATTGCGCGCAAACAAATTCCTAAAAGCACCGCTCACAAGGACGCTGAGAAGAGTGACATAGTTGTTTACATGACGCCGTCACTATCTCAGCAGCGCGTTCTTCGTGGATGCGACAACGAACTTCAATATATCTTTGATATATCCAAAGACATTTTAGTTCAGTGCTGAAATTGACATCACTGTTATTATTTTTCATCGATGAAGAACTATCCGGTCAGGATTGTTTTTTCATGTGGACATATAACAGACGAGGTCGAGGCGCAGTAAGCCTTTCTGAACTTGGGAAGCGAATGCTGAACGCCGGCGCTCGTCACCAGTCACCTTTGCAACAAAGTGAAATTAAGACGCCAGTATCATTACGTAAGGTAAAGAGGATACAGATGCGTAGATGTCAGGCTGACGTTTACTTCAACTGAATAAGGAGTGTTTTCAGGCGAGAGTTGAAGATCTAGCAGCGGCGTCGGCTGAGGGAATTTCACGCCTGCCTTCGTGGGCATTTTGCAACTTCATTAGGCTACTTATTTGCTTTGACAAAAATAATAAATATTCTGTAGGTGCTACTTACCTTTACTGTAGTCATACAAGAATTATAAAGCCCCAAGCAACAGTGGAACAAACCAATTTTACTCACATATGATTAAGGCATCGAAATTGCGCATGCAAAATTGTTTCGTTTTGATCATTACCAACGCTACACAACTGACTCATATTAGAGTAAAGTTATTTTTTTTTATTATTTCTCCCTTCAAAGTGCACGCATATTTGTTAGACAGGTGACCACTACAAGGTACTAAACTGACAAAAAAGAATTACATGCACCTTTCCCCTTTCACTGCTTGTTTTGTTGACGTATTTTTTCAAATATTCTGCAATATTTCATATTTGTTTGCTCCTAAGCGATTCATCATCAGCGTTGGTTTTGGTGTTCGTAAAATTCAGAAGCACGTGACTGTCTCCGTTGACGACTGAACTAGAGAAGCACGAATTCGAGGCATATTTGGGGCAAATAAAACAAGCCTGCTTATATTTCTTATATTTCTTTCTTTCCATTCATAGCCACCCGCGGCCGTAGGCAGTGAACATCTTAGGAGCCGAAGAGCCACCTTAAATTCTGGCTTGTATAAACTGTGAATGTAACTTGAAGCATTGAGTACTAGCCGATGTTCCTTTAGGACAATTGCTGTGGCCGGCGCTGCTGATCACAACACAGAACTTGGTAAAGCTGAAAATTGCTGCCTCCGCGACCAGGAAGGCACACGGATGATATTCACCAACATGAATTCCGCGAGGTTTGGAACCGAAGTCCGCCATATCAAACCGCTTTATATAAAACAAGTATACTAAACAACTACGGGGATAATATATAACGAGTGATCTCGGAGGGATTATATTTCTTCAAAGCGATTTCGAAAGTCTGTTTGTCACGCCCGCCCTCTCTTGCTTGTAATGGACGCTCATAAAACAAAGAGTAGTTAATTTGTTTCTAGGGGAGCGTTCTGTATATTTATCTATAAGTGAGATAGCTACCTTAGAAACGTTTGGAGTGAATGGCGCAGTCCTATAGGATTTCTGAATTCGCAGTGGTGGTGCGAAGGACACTGTTGACCGCTGTAACATCTGTCTAATTTCTTTTTATTTTGAGCACAGCTTGCTTGCCTCACTGTTTTCTAAATGTGCCGATGAGGCTCGTGCTTTCGCCTACTGAGAAATGCTTTTTACCGTGTTTATGTGAAGTTTATTTACAGCTTCGTATAAATAACTAATATTCTAAGGAGAGGACCTCTATGCGCAATTTCGTTGTTTTCCTTTGCACGCGTCCTCACTATGCATTCTTCCTTTGCGTCTGCCTTTTGCAGGCTTGGCATAGAATGGGACGACTCGAGGTCAACCAACCTGCCGTGCAAAGTTACTGACGGTTACATCATGACTAAAAATGGCGAGCCCACTGAATCAGCGAATTTCTCCTACTGCTCTTATAGTACATGGAACTTTGACTTCTTTTTGCAGTTAAGTAACACTTCAACATTGCAATCAGTCACTCTAGGTCACATATTTTACTGGCGCATATTATTCGGGCAGGCAACACGTTGGTAAAGCATGTGGTGGAACGTTTAGAAGACTAGGATTGGAAAAGTCACCCGAAATCATGTGTCGCGGATGTTAGACCCGCCATAATAATTATCGAAATATTCGAACAATGTAAAAGGCTAGTGCAGGTGGTTCTGTCATTTGTCCCTCATATGAGTGGCATATTTTATCGTTGTACTTAGCACCCTCTTTCCCGCGTTAAATTCTCTTTGCGATGTTTTATGTAAAGATAAATTCTAAAAATAAACATTTTTTTCGAACTTCCTAAGAAAAAATGATCTATTATTTAAAACTTAAAAACGAGTGAGGGGTTGTTTTCTATTATAGTTTAGAACATCACTCAAATACTGCACCCGATTTTATATTGTTTCCAGTACTTTTTCTGCACGACAAATTTTGAAAGTCTCCGTCCTGCGAAACAACATTTTGGATTTGACTCCTTATTATATTCTTATCCTATGACGCGTACGAGAGGCAATGAGTACCTGTTTTTTTTTGTTATTGAATTAAATAATAGTGAATATGTGGATCTTGCATTTCGGGTAGAGCAAGGGAATATTATTTTCTGGTACGTCGCAAAATTTGCACAAATTTAAGATTGAAGGGAGCAAACATTTAAAAAAATCTTAAAGAGCAAGATAGCCAGTCTTACCAAACAGATCCTCATTGAAAAAATTTATAGCGGGCAGCAGGAAGCAAATGAAGTTTAACGTTACAGCGCGCTAAGAAAGCTTTTATTTATTTTTTTGTAGCGTAACATAAATAGCGCTTTGGATAACGTAATCGAATTAAAATACGATACCCAGTCAGATATTATGAGAGAACTAATGGGTGTTCTTCTTTATCAGGTGGATTACATCAAGCAAGTTATAAAGGACATAGCCGATACGATCAAGTTTCCTCATTAATAGAGACATTTATTGTATCAGAAGCCTTCGATATATTAATGCACCTGTTATTAACTTCTTTCTTCTAAATCGCCAAAAAAATTAACTTTAAATCAACTTTCTACAGTACTTCCCTGGGAGATTGTATATTTCTCTTCATAGATTTTCAAGGAAAAATAAGAAGTGTCTAATGTAATAAAACGATATGAAATACCTTTGAAACCGTAGAAAGGGACACGAGCCGTTAGATACCGATAAATCAAGCTTTCTCTAGCTTAAATATCAATACTGTAATGGAATGTTTACTTTCTATGCAAGTCCTAAACGATAGGTGGATATTTAGCTGTTAAACATGGCCCAATAAATCTTGAACCAATAATACTTGAGAAAGTCAGAAAACGCAGTCCATTAGGCTTAAGGCCTCTTTGTCGCTAGCACATGTTTGTTGTGACCTATTTAACGAGACAGATTTTCATTGATTGATGTATGAAAAATTAAAAAAAAAGTTGATGCATAGTGCAATCTATAGACTGTTCTAAATTCGCTAATTTAAGGACGAGGTCAGTCTGAGAATGTTTTTTGTCTTTAAGAAATTCGCCCATATTTTTTGTTTCTCGCATAAACACGTTGTTTAAATATTATGCTTGAATTCTCCACGAGATTGAAGATCTTCCCCGCAGTTATGTTCACGAGCAAGATTTTTTATCCGATCCAAACCCATACTAACAAATGAATGCAAAAACAGCGTAAGTACACCCGACCTTTTTTACATGGGCAGTAAATTTCTCAATTTATCTGCCAATGTTTCCTCATAACCAGAAAGCACGGCAAACCAACATGTGAATAAAGGTAAAAAAGAAAACATTCGTCTTACAACCTGATAAAATCTTATATGTGACCAGATTGAGAAATTAATCATTTAGTAGCTAACCCATACAATAATTTACGGTTTTTACGGCGAATTTTGCAGTACAAATCACAAGTTTTGCTATAATCGCACTGCTCAACCTATGGATACAGAAAACAACGAGCTTCCTGCGAATTATTTCAATGGTTCTGACTACTGCGAAGTATTATCTGTACGCACAAATGCCACGACATGCGAGGTAACTGCTCAATTATTTTGTGGTTTGGCCAGGGTACCATTTACGTAAAAGAGTTTAAAATTCAAAATAAAAATGTGTTTAAAAAAAACAACTTTACTCGCACATACCTGGAACGTTTACTGATAGCCCTACTCGAGAGTTTGTTGTCGAGTCATAGACAAAGTAAGCTGGAACGCTCGCGCGACGACCGACGTTTACATGATGAGATTTTGAATTCACTTGCGAATGTGATCATGGTGGAACCTGAAGCGATACCTTCACTCAACAAGCCTTTCATGCATTTAGAGATACAATTCAGTGAACCTTAGTGTTAATGTTGATGTTTATTACGTGCCCAAAAGCACCATGAATGTTTTGACGTTGGTGCGAAGGCAGTTCCTCCCAAGTAAAAAAACAATTACATTCAAAGAGATGAAACACATAAATTGCCAACCAAAAATCCTGTCATAATAGGTCAAATTACAGATATATTCCGCAATTTATAGGTAACATCAGGCATATATAGGTAATCGTTCTCAACATGAGTATTGCAAAAAAATTTAATTCGATATATTGGTGATACTTAAGAAATGTTTGTCGGGATGAAACTTTGCCTTGACATTTTTAGTTAGCGCCTACAAAAGCATGGCGCTAGATTAATTATACAAACATCCTCACTTTCCAATAGGGCAATAAGTCATATTAATTCAATTATTAAACTTCAGCTCTCCAGCGCACTTGCCAGGTGCTTCATTTTTTTTTTATTTGACAGATTTAGTGGATTTGCAGCACGCTCTGCAAGTTTCCGAATGAAAGCTATATATTTATTTTCACCTATTAAGGAGAATAATAACAAACTTTATTTAATTTTGGAAGCTATTGTGAAGATTAGCCCTTCGAATTATTTCTCTTTGGCGGTAAAGCTAATCTGCCCAAAGAGATTTATTCTAACTTTAACGGCTTTTTGTTTATTTATATCTCCTCGAATAAAATCAAACACCTGGCATTAGGGCACGTAATGTCAGCCCCGGTCAAAGCGTTCAAAACTTGATCGGACGAGTCATATAACAGTGGCGTTGCATTCGAATACGCTTTCTTTCCCAACGCTAGTTCAACTTCCCATCGGGGGATGGAGCGACTAGTTTCTCTCGGTATTCTCTCGCGCATCTAAGGGTGCGCTGTCTATGAACGTGGATTATAAGCATTTACAGTGAAGTTGCATTCGGCCAGTCCGGTTCTGCTGTGGCTAATTTTAATATAAAACATCTCATAGACCGCAGTCGCTTAGATGTTGCATGATTGCCAAGCAATGAGTTGTATTTATAACGAAATTTTTTATTTGTATTTTCTTATTTTACATGCAGATTTTTATGAATTATGTCCTCCCAGTAGCTGTTCATCGCACGTAACTGTGAAAAGCTTTGCTTTTAGCTATAGTTAATGGGAGGTTAAGAACCCACTAAAGGCGCCTTCTACCGAACGTATTGCGTCCGCTCAGCTTTCGAGAACATACGGTAGTGCTTCGTCTGCTGCACGACGTGGCGACATCGGTAACAAAGGTTGCTGGCGTAAGCGATAGGAGCGAAGACCGCTGCTGAAAGAGCGTGAGGATACCGTTTCGAGGCGTCGCGTGGCCATCGTGAGGACAGAAAAGTTTCTGCCTAGTTTTGTTGAGGATGATGCTAGGACACGATTGCCACTTTGACAGATGATGCCTTCCCGTTTAATAGTGGTAGGACAAGGCAGACGATCATTGCTTTCCCCAATTACCGTGAACCGAACGCGACGACGAGACATGGCATGAGCGCCACGTTATACGGATAAATGCACACTGCTTTGTAGGCCTCATTTCTTGGGTCCATAATTTACTAAATCCAGCAAAGAACAAGGCAGATTCCAGTGAGGCAAAGTTGCGGTTGCGTCGCTCGATCATCTCACGCAGCGTACTGTAGCACGCATAGAATTCTTACGTTGACACAGAGAACCCATCGGGAAGAAACGCTGACACTACGGTTTTCTTAGATGGGGGCGAGCTGTAAACCCACGAAGAGAAGCCATAGTTGCTGACGAAGTGTGCCAACCGTACTCTTGGCGTTGCTAGGTCTCGACTGGATGAAGCGGGCACACTGAGCACTTTGACCGCGACACTACCGTTGCGTTGACTTCGCACGTCATTGCGCAAAACAATCGACAGACAAAAGCGGATACCGGCAAGACTTTGCTACGTAAACCCGAGTAGGCAGAGCTGTAAAATCACTGTAAGGACGCGTCGCCGCTGTCGCCAACCGCGCGCGTTGCTTTATTAAGAAGAGTTTGTCACGCCGTAAGGTCGTGACGTCACTCTTTAAGGGGAGGGGATTGGCTGGCGGAGGGATATTCATATCTTTCATGGGCAGTTGTCGATGAGTTCTTAACCATTCACCGTCTATAATCTGTAGCCTGCCCTCAATAAGTTGCTCCAAAATAGAACCACTTTCACGCCGGTGACGCCCGCTGTAAAATAAAAAAAAAATGTTTTGACACGCATTTGCGATGATGCTAGTGCTGCTATTTTGAGAGTTAACGCTTTATGTGATTTCAATATGACTTTACTGAAAAGGAATGTAACGCAGCGGTGAGTAATTGACAATTATAACTTTGACCGTGACACTATTGTAAATGAAAAGCTGGCGAAAATTTTGCAAGTTAGAAATAAGATTACCAGCTGCTATTCTACATTGTTTACCTTAAAATCAGCCTTAAAGTTAAGTCACTAAATAGAATAATATATATATATTTATATATACTTTTTAGTATATAGAAGGTATGCTGTTATGCTTTGCTTTATTGTAAATTAGTTACTATGCAAAGGTGTAGTAACATATGCCGGCACAGCGACCTTATATAATAAGCCCCAGGTACGTCAAGTTGTTACTAATGACTATATTGGAATGAGCCGCCACTTTTCATACTATCCTATTCTGACAGTACGTTTTATGCCTTAACATGCCGAAGTACAGGGCTGGTCAGTATCGCGATACAAATGTATCACGATAGTATCTTAGAGATACATTCGAGTATCTGTATCTCTGTATCGAGATAGAATTGAAAAATGTATTTGTATCTCAGTAGTGAAATACATTTACAATGTATCGCTTGTATCGCGATACTTTGCCTGACTTAGGTATCTCGTTAAATCTGTCGCCGTTTTTGCAATAAATTAAAAAGATAAAAACATTTGTTTAATGCGAGCTGTTTCAGAATTTATAATATGAATCCGCTCTATAACATGATCCAACTCTTTCACCAACATAAAAGAAAAGCTGTGGTTTGAAAAAGGTTACGTGAAAGAATAACAAAATCAGCTACTCTCAAAAAGCCTTCCGCTCTTTCCGATTTAGCACGCTGTAAAGAAATTGAGTGGAGAAAGCGTACGGCCCTGTTGTCCAGTCTCCTCACACTATGGGTGACTCAGAAGCATATAAGACGACCATTGGAGATGCGCCCTCGCGGCAAAACAGGGTTAATTTCAAGCAAACTGCGTTAAAGACTCCGTACGATGTGAAGCATGGTACTCAGTCTTTAACGCTCTGTAACGATGTGGTTCAACGGGTATGACATTTTTGTTTTAGCGGCGGTAATGTTAAATAAAGAGTTCGAGGTAAGGGGTAGTGCATAAAATGGCGCAAATAGAAGAGCACTAGCCTAAATTACCATTCGCATTCACCGCGAACTACACCCTCACCACTTGGCAGGGGTCGGGAACAAATGTATTTCTATAAGCCGAAGTAGGTAAAATGCCAGACGTGATGCTTCGGCGAAGCATCACGTCCGGCATTTTACCTTCTTCGTCTTGCATGTTGTGCCAGCTCATGCTGCCGCATGGTATACATGTGAAGACTTTTATTTATTAAATCGCATTCCAATATTCAAAAATGTCTTCTGCTAAGCATTTACTGATATTTAGTGAAGCGATAGTTAGGTACTAACGGTAACCCGTGTGCACGTTAAAACTTCTGCTTCATTTTGGAAGCTTGTTCGCTGCTATGTGACTACCTTGTGTTTTCACACACATTGTCGGGCTATCGTCCGTCATTTTAAGTCCTGCTCACGTGCTACTGTCGACGGTGAACGCCCCTACAATCGTGTCAGGTCGCAGATTTGTAGGCATCATCGCTACTGCAGCCTTCAGTTTGCAGAAATTAGCTGATGGCTGACGACGTGAATAGAGCATTCTCCAGCTTTGGTTAATACAGTGTTCTGTATTAAGTAACTGCAAAAACTTCTTCGAAAAGAAGGATAAAAATAAACCTTTGAAATTTGTGCTCTATATCGTATCAAGAAGCAGTAAAAGAATAATCGACCACCCTTGTTTGTTTGTTTTTTTGAGCTTTTTGAGAGGTCTTTCTTGTTTCTGTTGCATTTTCACATTCCCTACATAACATTCAATTGAGCAGTCAATCAGCTGTTTACCGGATAGCGGTTGAAGGTGATAATTAAGAAATAGTTAGGCTGAACCTAAACTAATCAAGCGTCGTATGTGAAAAACAAATCTATAATATAATGAAGCAAACAAAATGCAACCATTAGTTCTCTTCGGATGTGGTACCCGATAATAAACAGTTCACCCGGTTGTCGGTATTATTTTGTCATTCATCGCATGGCTGGTTCAATATTTTCCGCTCACCAGCCTGTGCTTCCTAAGAAACAACATGGAATATACAAAATATACGCTGTCAAATATTATCACTAAGCGCTTTCTTTCTTTTTTTTTTGCAGTCAATGACGGACGTTGAGAAGGATACGGCCAAGACACCGTGCCATATGCGGTGTTGCTTTAACGACACAAATGTTACCGTAAACTCGCCTGATGGTACGAGATGTGACTCCGAAAAGGTACTGTCAAATAAATCAATACACTTATGTGTCATGAATTGTATTGGTCCCGACCGGTGTTTGCGACTACATAAAACACTTATAATTTAAAAAAATCAAAATAGCATTCTCAATTTATGATATATACCTGTCGAGGTCACGTAGCTATTTAAAGGAGAGTTGTAAAAGCTAGATAATATAACTATTTTTCGAAAGAAACTCCGGCTGGTTACAACATACTGGACATTATAACAAGCCTTGAAGATAATGTAATGCATCTTTAGAGAAAAACAATGCAAACAAGCGAACCTTAGGCAGGCCATTTACGTCGTCTAAAACTTTACTCTGTTACAAACATGAGTTGCTAGGGTGCCAGTTGTGCATGTTTGCACAACATGCACAACTGACATCCCAGCAATTCATGTTTTGTAGATTCCTGAAAATAATTTTGTATAAGCTGTGGAGGTTTTCATCTTCCCGACGCAATCGCCTCCAAATGCAGTCACGTCGCAGACATGTTGTCATGAAACTGTCTATTAGATGATATCATAGTGCTGCGGAGGCTCGGTTCGCAGTAACCGAGTCCCCGCAGCGCTGTCATTTTCCTCGCTGTCTTGGTAATTCGGTGTCACAAAACACCGATCTTTTAAATACTAAAAAAAGGTGCAAAAAGTTTCGTAATATCAGCAGAGAGTGTCATTTTTGGGAATAGTACATGTGGTCCAAGTTGGTCAAGAACAGGCGTTACCCCCACGGAGCAAACTGTGCTAAATGTCCGTACAGACAAGATGAGACCCACGGGGAAATTCTGCGGGCAGTCCGAATTGAGCAGGCCCACGCTTTGCCCCCTTGAAACCCAACTATCTGCTAAGTCTGCCCCTCGCCATCTCCACCCCCCCCCCCCCCATTCCCCATGGCCGATGTGGGACCCTCGGGAGCATTGCACGAGGAGCCTAAGTTGTGCATGCTCACATCTTATCCTCGTAGAGTTTGTGCTCGTAGAGTCTGTGCAAACTCTGTCCCTGCATGGCCGAAGTGATACCCAGGAGCGAATTGCACACACAGCCCAAGTTTGCCATGTCCACGACTTGCCCCCGCTGTAGGTCACGTTTGTGCTAGCTCTGCTCCCGCATTGTCTAGGATGGGACGCTTGTCAGCACTGCAGGTGCATCTCAATTTGGCCTTGCCCACACTTTTCTCGCATGGAGCCCCCATGTATGCTCACTTTGTCCCCACATAACCGAGGTGGGGCTAATGGGGGTATTTCACAGGCAGCCCAACTTGGGCAGGCCCTCGCCGAGCCGAAGTCTAACCCATGGGGGTACTGCGTTGGCAGCCCAGATGGGCCTGCCCTTGCTTTGGACAGATCTACGCTAACTTTCCTCGCAAAAGCCGAGGTACGAGATACGGGGGTGTTGTGCACCTCTAATGGTGCATTCCCATATCACACCGACGTCCGACACACGAAGGTATCGAAAGGGTTGCATCAGGCCACTTCGCTCACGTGGGGCCCACGTGGGCGCCACTTAATGTTTACCGGGGTTTTATAATTCTTGACGCATTCTACAAGCAACTTGCAATTTACAAAAAATATAACTAATCAAAAACCATAACTATCAAATGTAGATTTTTGTTTGATATGCATTTAGTACTCAGTAGCACCATGCCCCAAAAAATTGGATGGATATTGTTTATGCTTTCTATGACACACCAGGCAGGTAAATTTTGTTGGACATTAAATATGAAATGAGAGTGGCGAGCAAGTAGTTTTTTCACAAAAATTAAATCGCATAAAATGCAATTACAGATCTCATGATGTTTACCTGTCTGGTATTTAATTTCTAAACTTAAATTCTTTGCATGTAGACCACTACATCATCACAGAAACACATATTCGACCGCAGATAATGGCCATCTATAGTCTTATACTTCTCGTGTAAAATTTAAAATTCGGCCATTATAGAGGCAATATTAGTCATATGTGTCATCCATTTTTTTTCAGGTGTGCCTTCAAGGAACGTGTGTTACGGAGAGAAAGAGGAACATTACTATTTCGACATAAATCAGGCCTGACTCAAGCAATCAAGACATTTGTCTAGTTATAAACGACTACAAAATGTTTCACGTCTTTTATTCACTTCAGCTTAGATATTGATAATGCAGTGTCCATACATTTCAGGGCTTAGTAGTGTACGCAAGGCGTCTTGTATAACCTAGCCATTGTGAACCCTTTGCTTGTAAATTATGTATTAGAAAAAAAGCTCAATGGCTTCCCTTCAAGCAGGGCAGAATTAAAACGATTTCGGAGGGCCCAATTCAACAAAATGTGTGTGCTTGTGCGAGGAGGAGGGACATTATTTTGTGAGCTGACGCCATTTGGCATTCAGTTGTGAGAATAAACACGAACCGTCATAGACCATTAACGTCGAAAATAGTTTATCTACGTACGTTTCAGAAGAGGACGCAATGGTTTCAGCTGGACACATTTTTTTTATCTTGTTCAGCTAAGGTGATGTTAATAGGGCAGTACTTTTCTACCAACAAAATCCTATATATTTACACCGAAAAATCGTAGCAAATATACAAATCGCAATGACTTCATATGGGGATAAAATACCACAGACAAAGACCATTTAGGTTCTGACTAAAGCACACACAAATAGCAATAACTTTATAAGGAGCTCCAGTTAGAAGGAAAGTATACCGTATGCACAGAAAAAAAAACGGTCCAACATTTTTATAATATTTTATTTAAAATAAAAAAATTATCAATGAACTAAATAAAATCGAACCTTTGTAAACACATTGTCAGCAGATGTCTAGCTGGCCGCCCTCAACGTCGATGCCGAGCCCCAGGTGCTTCTTGAAATGTTTTGTCATGGGCCGCAGCTCCTTTAATGTAATTCGGTCCCACTCCCGGCGCTGCGATTGCTTCAGCAACTCCAAAATTGTGCGGCACCTGGTACAAGCCCTTGCCTCCAAAACTGCCTCCTCAGTGTGATTTACCGGGTTGAGATACATGAAATGTTTTTCGTCTTTGAAGAGGGTACGTTCCCAGCGTAGCTGCGACACGGGGTTCAAGTTGGCGGCACCTCTGAAGCCGGTCTCGCTTGTGTTGGTTCGTAGGTAGTTGACCTTTTTTGAGGCTTGTGGGGCTTCAGTGTTGAGCTGCTTTTTCGCCGCTTGTCGCACAGATTCACGTTAGATTCCGGTCTCGCGACCGATTTGTTTTATGGAGACCCTCAGATTTTGCTTTACTCGAGTCCGGATGATCTGAAGGTTGATTGAGGATGGTGACAGAACGCTTTCTCCTCTTTCGGGATGGTCGCCTTCGCTGGCCAAGCTTCTGGAAACGCTTAATAGTATCAGATATGGTGTAGCAAGAAGCTTTGAGTAATCGAAAACTTTTACATTCATGAATACTTTAAAGGAACAGCTCAAAAATCCAGCATGTTTGTTATACATTCTGAAAAAAAAATGTTAGAAGAGATCAATAAATAATAATTATATTACAGTAAAGTGTGTCACATTGAAATACGCAAATGGGTGATTTCATCTCAACTCAGGCACCGATTTGGGGTCGAATTTTTAATATTGACGAAAACACTATATGTTTTGGGGGAAACCCTTCTGTGACAGAGAGTGCAAACCGCAAGTTCGGACGATTTTTTTATCTCAAGTTATGGACATTTTAAGCAGCCGAGGTGCAAACTGACCTTTCTCTCGCCTGTCGAAGGTGTCATGTTTCTCTGCTTTCAACTTTTTTACTCTTTTTGGTAGTGCAATGTAACGTTTTTCAGCCACTCTCAGAACAGCGGTAATTTATGGTCAATAATTTAATTGTGATTATTTATCTCAACTTGACTTATAAATATTGTCAATTTGCGTCCCTTTGCGAAATTTTGTCAAAGTTTGACCAGCTCTTCCGTGTGATATATTTGAGATATCGTAACATAGTAAGTATTTTCAAAAAGCTGATAATATACTCTTTCTATTGATAACAAATATAATAACGTGTGCAAAAGAGAAAGGGCAGTGTATTCTCATAAAGCAAAAACTATTTCAAACATTCTGCAAATTGGAGGTCCATCCTTAAAAAAAAAACCTTTTATGTAGCTAATGTTTTTTTTTCTCTAGATAGCTATTGCAGTGCTTTATAAGGTAATATAAAAAGAAAATATAATATTTTGTTTGTATGGCAGTTATAAAAGCTTGAAATCTAATTTTGTTTGACTGTTTTGTCAGTAAATCAACTTACTCGCAGAAATACAATAATTCAAATTGGCGCCTCTTATTTTTTAATAGATAACTGTAAAAACACCTGTTCTCTGATAAGTGATTTTAACGCTATTATTTATATGAAATATATTTTAGAAATTTGCCAATATGACATTTTTGGACGATATCTGTCAAAGTTTATCAGCTCTTTCGTGTGACGTATATGATTTGTCTTAACATATTTAGTATTTTCAAAAAGCTTAGAGTATACTACTTTGAACGATAAAAAATTTGATGTTGTATGTAAAAGAGAAAGGGCAGTATTTTCTGGTAAAGCAAGGAGTATTTCAAAAGGTTTGCGAATTCGAGGTCGATTTTACAAATACCCTACCTTTCATTTGGCTAATTGTTTTTCTCTAGCTACCTATTGCAGTACTTTATAAAGTAAAATAAACAGAAAAGTAATTTGTTTTTGTATTTCGGCTATAAAAGTTCCCATTTCGGCCTTGTTCACTTGTCGCACAATAATACAAGTGACTCACAAAAATACAATAACTCATAATTAACACCTCTGAAATTTTTAGTAACTACCTGTAAATTCCTCTAATAAAAGAAGATACAAACGGCAGTTATGCCAATAAAGCGTCTAGGTTTTAATATCTTTAATGTTTCTTTTTTAATTGTCAAACCGCCTTTCTGCAACAATACGTGACGAAGTTCAGCAGGCTGTGCTGTGCAACCTAACCGATATATCTTTATGATCTTCAGAACACCATAAAGCTCCAATTAAGCCATTTTTTTGTATAATTTGAATGTTTTGCGCTAAACATACAACGCGAAACATTTGCCTGAAAAACGAATATTTAAAAAAAAGTTGCAAGTTTAAAGTCAATTTTCTAAACAAAAAAACACCTTACATTTCTTTAATTTTTTATTCAGAGTTAGGTTATACAGTAGTCTATCAGGAACTACCAACAGAAATTGTAATATATTGTCTGTATGGGGGCTCTTAGGACTCGAATCTCGTGCTATGGGAGTTTTGAACGGGACTTCGCATAGAGGCTCAGCTGGGCAGAATTCGGACCTATGTAATGGTTTCTATTTAATGTTAGTACTTACCTCAATATCTGAGCGTAAGAGCCAGTGAAGCAACAATATTTAGGCTAACAATGTTTATCTACTTGGCACTGGGGGGGATTTGCAAGGTGTTTGAGCTTCGTACTATGCATTGGCGGAGAAGATACGTAACATCTAGACTCCCGCACAAACTTAAGTCAAGAGGAAAAAGTCTAAGTAACCCGGCATGAATCACTGAAAATAGGAATGGATCCTAAACACATGACTAACACATTTGAAGCCTTACACGCTACGAAATCCTCGTTTTTATACGAAAGAGTCCGTACGTGCACAAAATAAACCGTGCTTGCTCCTAAGCGTCAGATACTAAATCGTACATATGTATATATGTATATCTGTTTGACATAAGAGAATATGACAATTACATATCAAGTTCGGTATTTCAAACTCAGAGCCGAAAGCCAAAGGCCCCAGAAAAATTATCTAACGATCTGCATTCCCCCGAATTCGGAGGAAGTAAGAAGCCCTGTGCCCGCACTTGTGGATACGGACTTCTAAACTTTTTTTAAGTGCACTACTTCAAATTTCATTAATGTTTATTGTTGAATATTGAGATAACTGGTAACGATAAGTAGAAAACCTTACATAGGCCAAACGTCTGCTCAGCAGAACGTCTGAGCGAAGTCCCGTTCAAAACGCTCATAGCACTTGATTCAAGTCTTCATAGCGGCCATACACACAATATATTACAATTTTTGTTGGTAGGTCCTGATAGACTACTATCTTACCTAACTGTGAATGAAAAAATAAAAACTGAAAGGTGTTTTTTTTTTTAGAAAATCGACTCCAAACTTGCTAGTTTTTTTAAATATTCGTTTTTGATGCACATGTGGCGCAATTAATGATTAGTGCAAAATATTCAAATTATATTCAAAAGAAAGAACTCAATTTGAGCTTTACGGTGATGTAAAGATCATAAAAATATGTAAATTAGGTCACACAGCACAGCTTGCTGAACTTCCTCAAATATCGTCGCAGAGAGACGGATTGACAATTAAAACAAAAAAAACTTTAAGGATCTTATGACCTAGACGCTTAATTATCATAAAAAAGCAAATCTCGAGAGTGTTCCCAAAAAGTTATATTGATATGTCGTAAAAAGTAGGGAAAAGGGATGGGGTGAAATAGGGCACCCCCGATAAGCTGGGAAAACATCAGTTTTCACCTTGGCCGCTTCAACTGTCCATAACTCAATAACAAGAAAATTCGACGAAATCGCCGTTTCAATCTTTTTTTATTGTAGGAATTGCCCGACAGCACGTATTTTTTTGACAAAAATTAAAAATTCGACCCGAAATTTGTGCCTGAGTAGAAATAAAACCATCAAAATATATATATATTTTTTACGAATATGTAAGATATGCGTTCTACGAAGCTCTAAAGTGTGTTTCTTTTCCCTGGTTAACTTGTATATCTATTCTACACAATCTTCCAAGCTTTGAGCCAGGCAACCCACCTTCTTAATCAGGTTGTGCTATAGATTTTTCTCTATTATATCATGTCACTCTGGCTTTTCGTTGTCATTTTACTACCTTCCACTTATACGCTAGTAAAATGTAAAAACAATATTCTAAGGAGACCTGCTCATCCGGCTCCAGAATTATTCAAGAAAAAAACTTCTTATTTTTGAAAGATATTAAGCCACCAGGCAAGAAAGGAGACTTTGAGTACTGCAGAAGAGCCTGCTGTATATACACTTGCATAAACAAAAATTGGGAGCCATTCCATTCTGTGAAGGTGAATGACCAACGAAGCTGCTTATCACACGACACACACGTGACACAGAATTTAGAACAAAGGTACGAACACATTTATTATCTTGATCGGTGGTCATCGTGAAGTAAGGTACGCACACACAAGTGCCGCCCACCGCCTTCAAGGAGAATACAGGGAATGGTGCTCCACGCGCCGCACGCGCACGCCTTCCCCGTTATAAAGATTCAAACTAAAGAAACAAAATAAAGCGTTGACGAACGCGCGTGCAAGATGGCAGTTCTTCTAGCCTTTTGCTTTATAACAGTTTCTGCCGCAGTAACTGTTACTGCTAACAGTTACTGCGGCGCGTGGGTGCGGTGCGAGCATGGAGGTTTTGGTCACGCACATATAAAATCCACGCAACCCTAGCCAAAAACAGCTTCACTGTAAAAGCAAAGAAAGGACCAACAATCGAAATTCACCTCTTGAGTTTGGTTCAACTCAGCAAGTCTACTGACGCGCATCTAACGGCATTACCTTCCTAACTGGCAATTTTTTAAAATTGTTGGTCTAACACTTCAAGATTGTTTTAATGCTATAGACAACCAAGAGAAACAAAAAGTGTCTTATGTGGACATAATTAAAAACTACCAAGCACGGAATACAATTATGAAGGACAACTCCACCAACAGGTATATTATTTACCATCCAGTATACAGGTATCAAACAAATGTCTTTTGGATGCAGTATTGACTTTCGCGGACGCCGGCTAATCGAACAAAGGCGTTCGGTGCACGACGTTTGCTGCAAGCAGCTTTGGAGAAATTGCGACGATATATCACTAAGAGTCAATTTCGCTAAGCAGGAATTCATACATCAGAGCGTTTCCTTGAGAGAGCAAAGCAGGAGTTAAGAAGAAAAGGTGGAAGCTTGTTCAAACGGTTCACGTCATTTCTAACCTATACAAGAAAAAAGGAATAGATAAGAAATAAAAAAAAAAAAAAAACTTCCAGACCTCTTATTTAGGGCTGGATATAGTGCGTAGAACTAGTTGCCCTTTCTTTAGGGACAAATAAATAAAAAAAAGTAAAAGCTAGCGTATCCTTAATTACGAAATGCGTGCGTAATGATATATGTGGCATTCAAAAAGAGTTTCTCGCTTTTGAGTTCTCTTTTGTCTCGAGTAGTTCATGCTTTTATATTTCTCTCGGTTTCTATTTTTATTTTTTTTTTGTTTTTTACAAATAGGCTATTATAGGTTGGCGCACATAAGGACAATCACGCGGCCTGCCTCCAATAAACCCGGATATACCTATATGACCTCTCAGAATAAAAGGTGCCCGGAAAACTAGGTGATCGTCTCCCAAAAACCAGAAAGACTGGGCTCTTACGAAAACGTGTGCTGCACTGCCCTTCTTAAAGCACTGAGAACTCACGCAACCGAGAATGAGAGGTATATCTAAATATCTTTGTCCTAATTAAATTGTGTCACTTTAGAGCCCACTAGAGGACAGACGGCACTTGAAACTGAGGCGGTGTCAGCTTCTTCAAACCAGAATAAAGACAATCACCCGGAACGCGCGGAAATGTAAACTGAAATCAGGCTCACTTTACTACTCAGCCATATACTTAATTTCCTGTGAAACTATGGAGTGCTACCTCGTCGCCTTTTCCAACCCAGGTTTTGCTGGTTGGTATCTCTTATCTGTGGAGAATTACAATCGCTTCCGCTGTCGTCAATCACGCAAGCCATCGGTCTAGAAAAACCGTCGAGAAACGTAAAAGGGATAAAAGCTATATGCATACATCCATTTATTCAAATAATGTTTTCCAGCATTAGAGCTTATTGCTGACCAGCAAGGAGTAAAATTTTCATGTTTTTCGGGCCACACTTTAAGCACCCCCGTATTTGCGCTCTGTAGGGAGGCCACCTTTGAGAGAAATTCCCGGTTCATTTAAACCCTCTGACCTCCGAAGAATCGGGAACTGCGTCCAAGGTAGTCAGAATGTATCACCTGTGGCACTATGTTTTCGTGACAGTTAACCATGCACCAACAAGCCCAAGTTTATGCCTTGATGCGGCTGACTACTGGACCGTAAAAACGAGAGTGCAATAACACTATTTTCTGACATTTTAAAATATGAAATCTTCCAAGCATTAATTTCAGCATTGTGAGATGCGCCACAGCCATATTATACTAAGCTTTTGTGGCAAAAATTACACATACTCTCAAAATAAAGAGCCGGCTCTACTGCGTTTCACACTAAATCCGAGCGCATATCCGACACTACAATCCAACAAAGCCAATCGAGTAGCCCCGAAAAGTGCTTCGTCACGCCGCTCGCCTTATTTATGTCATCGCTGTCACCTGCTAAATCAATCACGCACAGTGAATACGCAATAAATCTGTGTTTTTTTACGTGCGTGATTTGCTTAGCTGGTGACACCAAACGCAAAATGGCGGTAAGGGCCGTGACGAATTACGTTGATTGCTGGGCTCTACCGGATCGTAGCTGGCATTCGCTGCGCTCGGGCGTAGTGGGAATATGAGCCTAGTCACGAAGTGGGCCCCGTACCACCAGTTTCACCGTTGCTACGCGCCCACACTTTCGATATGGCTGAAGTCAAAACCATCGTACGGGCACAGTGCGAAAGCTGGCTCAAGTAAACATTGGTCCTAGTCGATTGCTTGTTTATCTATGTCACTGTCGCGGGTCACAATTGATGAGGCGACAAATGACTAAAGGGAAACTGAAGGTTTAATGGGGCGAGCTTGCGCCCAACATAAAATAGAAAAAAGGCTAGCGTCATGGGAAGTGATGAAGGGCTCTTGGCAGATTGATACTTTAGACCCATGTTGCAAATAAAAAAAAACAGGACGCGGGATGGCCAAAAAAACATGCTTTTCGTGTAAGGCTCGTCAAATTATGAGGCGCTGGAGAAATTCAGCCTTCTGCGTTAAGTCCTTATTTCGAACTCTTTTTGTTCGCCTTCCGCCCATTGAAAAGCATGCGGGAAGGGCCTTCGAACGCACCTGGTATCGCTGCGCCGCAGCGTTCTTCCGCACGTCTGCTTTCCTCGCCGTCACCATGGCAACGAACGCCGAATGAATGGAAGCACGCACGGTACCGCCGCGTGAAGCCAGCAACAGCTGACGCCATTTTACGAACGCCGTCTGCTATAGCCAAAGCCGAACGCGGTATGTCAGATCAACCGCCTCCGCCGAGGTGCTTTGTTGCTCTGTTTGATTGCGTGCCTTCCTTGTATTCCTGTGGAAGGTGCTGTTCTTGAAAGTGCTTTTCAGGTGTGCTTGTGCTGGGGTTTGCACTACCGTCGCAAGGAGAGTTAGAATGTTGTTGGAGGTCTGCGTGGAAGTCGTGACATGTCCATGACAGTGAGCTGTGGCTGCGAGTCGACGGACATTCACGACCACCTGATCTCCAATCTTTAAGACCAGTTTCGTTACATGTGAGTCATCAAAGGTGTACAGATCTTTGAGTGCGTACAATTATCCACCAATGAAAGCCGGGATAGGATGCTCATCATCTTGTAGAGGAGCCAGACTTTTGTTTCTTGCGAAATCCAGTCAGACTGGTGTGTTGGTTTGCTAACGGAAAAAAACTGCCATATGGGTTTCATGGATGTTTGGCAGGGTAAAGTTAACCTGCCTGCGGTGAGTTGTACAGCCGGGGACAATAGTTTTTAGGACGCGCGAGCTGCGACTGAAACGCATTGCTCTGCCATCTGCCGGCGGGTCGCCTAGTTTCGAGATCACACAAAGGCGCATGCGCGTCCTACTGTGCCTGCAAACGTGTGTTTTACCGCTCTTCTGCGGCAGGTCGCCTAACTCGAAATCGGGCGCGTGGTACCGCCTCGAAGATAGTGCTTGCGGCTGACGAGCGTCTGCTACACATTCCGAAACTGGAGATACCGCCTGCGGCATTGCGCCGCATTTCACCATGTCAGCTCACCTTGCTCTATAACCAGTTGAGTTTATCGCTCAGTTGAGCTGCCGTGACTTCTTGCTTTATAGGTGCCGTGTCAGCAAGCGCTATCTCCGAGCCCCCACCACGCGCCCGATTCCGAGTTAGGCGCCGCGCCGCAGACGAGTGGGAAAACACACATGTTTGCAGGCACACTAGGACGCGCATGCGCTTTTGTGTGATCTCGAAACCAGCCAACCCGCCGGCAGATGGCACAGCAATGCGTTTCAGTCACAGCTCGCCCGTCCTGGGGACTCTTGTCCCCGACTGAACAAGCACTAAGTAGAGCCATTCGATTTCTCTAATGAGCAGCACTCTGTAGTGATGAAAAAAATCCAATCAGTCGTGTGTGCATCGCAAAATCGTGTACATCATGACACACCACCAAAACCGGAATGACTGGCCGTGATCTTGTAAACATCAAGCCTAGCCCGCCTGCGGGATGACGGCCATTCTGCTCTCAGTGACGGCTCCTGGACCCACCGTCATGCGAGGCAGTTGGGCATATCTAAACGTTTGTATCCTTTCGATTGCTCGTGCGTAACTAAACTGGTCTTTAAATGGGCCATGAAACGATTTTCGGACTTCGGTCAAATGACTACGGCAGTTGTCCTGCTCCTCAGCTGTACACCGCCTTCGGGGTCGCTCGCTTTATGACGTGCCATGAGGGCACATTGGGGAAACCGGAGAAAACAGGCTTAGGCGTCGAAGGTCAGGGTCGTCAGTTGCCGGCCAACAGCAGAGTGGGAAGCAGGGAGGGAACACTTTCATTGACTTCGGTAGATGGCACCACTCGAT